>JAIEZT010001368.1:18346024-18441294 GCA_019594935.1 Periophthalmus modestus | reverse complement strand
AAATATATATAGGAGCAAAAAAAAAAAAAAAAAAATCAATAAACAAAAAAAAACCCATACATAAGGCAGAAAAAAAAAAAGTAAAACGTATTCTGAAGAAATTTTGAGATCCATTAAATACAATGACTTTTTGATAATAGATTTTTGCAGATTTTGATTTTTTTTTTTGTTTTTTTTTGTTTCAGAAACACTTGAAACAATTAAAGGGGGTATTAAGCTTTCTACCATATTATAATGTTTGTTCATCAGAAATATGGCTGAAGAGGTTTGAGAGATCCATCCATGTATGTTTGAGTGATCTAGCGATCTCCTGGACCCTACTCAAACCCCTCCTCACGGTTTAGCTGTAAGATTCGTGCAATGCTCAGCCCATAAGCCTACGCCACCCCTCCCACACAACAATTCTCCATAAATATACAAACGCTTGAAACAAAACTGTACACAGCAACTTGACAACCTGATGCAATGTGCAGTAGTTCCTTATTGGGATGCAACACTGATTGTAATGTGATAGCGCTCTTAAGGGGGAGTGATTTAGTATAGAGAGCATAGGGAGCAGGGCATCAGAGCATCAAAAATGAAGCTAAAACCTAATTACACATTTTAAAAAGTTTAGCATTTTCAAAACAGTAAAAGGTAACATGGTGATCTAAATATGTGATGTGTTACCCCACGTAATACCCCATAGAAGTGTAATTTCCCCTCTTTAAATATATATAGCTCTTGATAGTACCTTGTAACCTTACACTTTATAAATCAGGCTATAATACTGCCCCAAAAATCCCCTTAGGTGTAGCAGGTTAAAAGCGGAGGGAAATAGTGGAGGGAAGAGCAGCTCACATCTGCCCACAGTAGCAGGTCCAGGTGGGGGCTGGGGCTTTAAATCTCCAGCCTAATGAAAGACCCCTCCCTCAAAGCTGTCACCCACCGGGAGTGGCACGTGCTCCAACCACACAGGAGGCCTTTGTCCCCCCTCTTTCGGGCGCTATTGTCCTGCAGCTTTCAGAGAGTGGAGGGAGCAGGGTAATGACTGGTTAGGCTCCTCAGGTCTGTGCGAAACTGGAGACGCACTGTGAAACTGCTAACCTGGTTAACTGTGCAAACTTTTATGGCTCTCCTGAAGACAATGAGCTTTAACAAGAGGGCGCTTAGCTGTCTGTGTGGGCCGTCAAAGACAGAACGAACGGGAATTCTGTGGAAAAAGTCTGTTGTACATTTTTTTAGAAGCATACAAAAAAGATGTTGAATTTGTAAAAATCTAGAGCTTCTAACACAATTGACACTAGTTGTAGTAGTTGATGGCTCAGATTTGCATTCTTGCATCTGAAACATTATTGTTTTTTGACGAATATAGAATTTTCAAAACAATGAAAGATGACATGGTGATTTATAAATTATATGTATTAGCAGTCAATACCGCATAGAAGTAAAATAATAGTTCATTTTAAACAGTTTGCACTGGTCCAATATTATCCTTGACTTACCTTATGCATTCTGAGCATCCTAATTATTCACTACATTTATGAGCACTTTTTAAACTTTCAGAGACCAGAGGCTGAGTTTGCCGTCACAGTGAAAGGCAAAGACTAACTAACTACCACACGAACGCGCACTTCCTTATTATTGCACAAGAAAACGCTTTATAATTAGAGGGAGACAGTACACAGCAGGCTTATTTTGACCTCACCAGCTGCTTATACAATAATTATACTGGGGCAAGATATTTTGCCTGAATGAAACAAACAAAACAACAAACAAATAAAAAACAAAAAAACAACAGGAACAGGCCCTTTAATATTATATTCTCATCCATGATCCTTTTATGTTCCAGCCTGTTACAATACATGATAAAATCAATAATACCTCACTATTGATTGGGGTGTCATTTTTATTGAATAAATGTTAACCACATTTCTTCAAGAAAAACTGACATGAGATAAGGTAAATGACATTGCCCCAGAGGTAAATATAGTTTATTTAGCTACAGCACTGTAACCTGTATTAAAGCTGGACAGTCGTAAGATTTGAGCTTTCAAACTCAGGTGAGCCTATCTTGTTCGACTCTGATCCTCTTGAGTCAACACAACTTTAGTTTCAACAATCTATCTTGTTTTATTATCAAAGCAATGTCAATTGATTGCTGTGATTGCCTAAAGCTCCTCCGAGAGTCCCTCATCCTCCTGAAAGATATTGATGGGAGTCCATCCATCTTCTTCCACTTTATGCGAGGCTGAGTCATGAAGGCAACAGACTGAGCAGGGACTCAAAGACTTCCCTCACCCAGGGAAATCCTGAGATGTTCCCAGGCCCACTGAGAGACATAGTCCCTCTCAGGGTTTGGTCACCCCGGTCCAATGCCTTCTCCAAATCCACAAAGCACATGTGGACTGGTTGGGGCAAATGCTCATGAACCCTTGAGCACCTGATGGAGAGCATAGAGATGGTCTAGTGTTTTTGTGGACTGGCCCACAAAAACTCACTTCTCCTCCTGAATCCAAGCTTTCACTAGGGGTCGGACTCTCCTCTCCAGGGCCCTGAAATAGACCTTATTGGGAGGCTAAGGCTAATTCTCCTAGCGCCTCCTTATTCTCCTCACACTAGCAGCACCGCTCCACACTCGACGCGAGTCATTCTAGATTGATAATGAATAGAACTCATTTCAGGGTGCTGCACAAATCAATCTGATGTTAGCCAAGTTAACCGTGCCACTCACAATATTTTAATAAAGTGCATGTACTGAAGAGTGAGTAGGCCTCTCTGTTTTTGAACTTGGGGCAATCCTGAGGAGCAGATCACAGACTACCTTTGAACTGCCTCTGAATGCGCTTTGAATGCGCTCTGAATGTTCTCTGAATAGACTAGAATGCTCTCAGAATGGAGGGTGTGTCAGCGCTAAACACACCAGCAGGTAGAATTACACTGAGGCGCGCTGTGTCAAACCTGGGCGTAGAACCCGCAGCCTTTGTGCAGGTGGTTGAAAAACAAGGATCAGGTGTCAGTGCAGCATATGCCAGGCGTGTGTCCATCAGAGAGGGCTTTTCTCTGGGGCTGGGTCAGAGCGGTGTGTTGTGATCCTCCTCTGTGTCTGCTGGAGTCTGTATGGGCTTGACTCTTTGACAATACACAGTACATTTTTCAACATGGACAGAACTCTTCACATTGTCTTATTCATTCACTTCCAAACTCACTTCTTATGTTGTTTTCGCTGTGTTGGACTAAGGGATGGTTTCCAATTTGCCATGGACCCCTCCACTTCATACACTGGTTTTCCCGGGTGCTTTACATCCAGGGACTGTTCTCTAAGGTTATTAAAGTGCCTTACAACAAGTTAGAAATGTAGACCTACCACCTAAATATTCCAAACTACTCAAAACAATATGGTAAATTAAATAAATCTGACTTTTCTGTTGGTGGTTGTGTCTGGTGTTTCTATTTGTCAAACAATTTTGACTGTGAGGGGGTTCAACTCTCCACAGATCTGATTTGTAACTTGGCCTGATGACATCACCTTCTTGTTTCCATGGAGATATGTTAGATATGTTTAGATATAGATATGTTTAAAGAGGGGGTATTATGCTAAATAGAATTTTTGAGCTTTCTACATTATTTCCTCATCAAATACATGCCTGAAGAGGTTTTAGATGTCATCCATGTATGTTTGAGTAATTTAACGTTCTCTTACAGCCATATTTGAATCCTGCTGACAGTTAGCTGTAAGATTCTATTCAATGCTCAGCCCACAAGCCTTTGCTCCTACATAACAATTCTCCATAAATATACAAAAGCATGATACTAAGCTGTACACCAAAACTTCACAAACTTGACGCGATGTGGAGTAGTTTCATTAGCAGGATGCACAGCTGATTGTGTTGTGATAGCGCTGTGAAGGAGGAGTGACTTACAGCGAGGAGCAAAGAAAATGGTTAAATGTTTAAGTCAATTGTTGCTCCTTGAAAGTCATGATGACTCAGAGGTAATGAGACCTTTCTCCCAGACTTGCAGTGAAAGTAAATGTTGCTCATCAATCTCAGAGGTAAGACAGGCTCATGTGACAGGTCGTGTAGGATAAAGAACACGCAAGAGATAAAACCATCAACCACAGACAGAGCAGTGCGGGCTAACCACAACACGCTAACAATTGTTGCTTCATCAATGTTTCAGACTGAGACTCTAAGAAGCCTCTTAGGCGGGTCCTGTGTGCGCGAGGACAGGTGGAACATGGTGTTTCAATCACACAGAGAGAGGGGACATTTCAGTCACTTCAGCACAGAGAGCATCGTAACAGAACAGCACAGAGAGAGGGAACGTTTCAGAACATTTCAGAGAGGGTAACGGTTCAGCCGCTTCAGCACAAACAGCAGAGTAACAGGACAACAAAGAGAGAAGGAACGTTTCAACCACTTTAAGACAAAGAGCAAAGTAACAAAGAGCAAAGTAACACAAACACAGAGAGAGGTTTCAGACGCTTCACCAGAAAGTAGAGTAAACAATAAATACAGGACATGGACTCAATGTATACAAACAGTCTGCCATTTGAGACACTGAGAGACACAAAACCACAAAAAAAAAAAAAAAAAGTCAAGAAATAAAATCAATATAGATTTCAGTAAAATTCTGTATAAAAAGAGTAATTTTGAGTAGTTTTAGATTTGTTTATGTTTGCTTTATTAAAGAGGTGGTATTACACTTCTTTGGGGTATTAACACATAATATATTCAGATCACAATGTTACTTTATTGTTATGTTTAATTGATATATTCACCAGGTCATTGGGTTTGTGAAGTTATAGTGTATTGTTTTGTATCATACTTTTGTGGAAAATTTCTGTGAGTGACATTGGCTTGTGGCTGAGCATTGGAGAGAATCTTATAGCTAACCTTGAGGAGGGTTCAAATAGGTCCTGGGACAGATTGCTAGAATAGTCAAACATGCATGTATGACATAAAAAAAATAAAAATAAAAACATAAAAACTACTCTTCAGGCATGTTTTTGATGAGAGAACAAAATTATAACATGTTAGAAAGCTCCAAAAAGTTGATTTAGCATAATTCCAACTTTACCAGCAGCACTTTGCTACAAAATCAGACAACAGCACACTGTCTGATTTCCAGTTGTAAAGTCTAGTGTCTGTTCCTGATGTTTGATCTTTGGATTTGGCAAAAGTGTCTGTTTTGGTTTGTTTTCAAGGTTCGATTTTTCAAATACCAAAAAGTTAAATTAGATAGTGTGTGAATAATTTTACAGAAAACAAACATTTTGAAGGCAGTCCCCACGGGCCCTAGTGAAAATCAAGTTTGTGAAGTTATTTTTAGTTATCTGCAAAAGGAAAGGATTTTGGAAGACCAGAATTGTTGTTGATGTTGAGGAAAAAAACAACTTAGATGTCTTTTTCTCAAGTAAATCTAGACTGTTGTTGTCAAGATTATTTTGAATATAGTAGGAGGAAATGACAGGACAGAGAACATCTCAAATCTATCATTTACCAAGCAAAAACAAAACAAGAACTCACCAGCCCCCACCGTCCTCACACAAAAGTGGGTGATATAATAGACCCCGGTGTCCACAAGATAATGTCAGTAGCTGCTTTTAGAATGTGCATAATTGCTATATTTAGTTAGTTAGTTTACTATATATAGTCTGTAATACAAATATCTAATACAATGATACTGTTTTTCATCTGTCATCAAGGCTGTAAAGGTATATGTGCACTTGAGAGGCAGATAATAGGTCTGTAATAAAACAGACCTATTATTAAAAAACAAACAAAAAAAAACGAAACAACGACTTTTGAGAGTTTTTAACCATTTTATAGTTGTTGTCCCTTCTCATGTTCCCTCTCAAAGTTGTATTTGGTGTGATTTGTGCATGTTTGACCAATCTTTAATTGCTTATTCTCCGGACACCGTACTGCTGATCAACTGTCGTTTTTTACCATCCCCGGTGTACTCTCAACTTTCTGTGCTTACTTTGTTCTCCAACTTTATTTTCTTAAACAGTGATACACATAGGATTTGGCTGATGTGCTACTATCCATCGGAGTTACCAACTTTTTGTTGTGATGACCTTGATGTCTGCCCATTGGGCACCTAGTTTTCTAATGCAGAAGTCAGAGGACTTGTTGTGTTTATTAAGTCGTTGAAGATGAATATTGTGATATAAAATGTGGAACTTAATGATCCACGAGTGTCTAAGATTAGAGATGAACTGATACATACTGGTATTGGATATCAGTGCGATACTGAAAATGCTGGTGGATCGGATATTGGCTTCCAAGATATCGGTTCAGCCGATATCCCATCTTGGTCTGTAAATTGATGTAATACGATGATTTTCCAACCAATGTTGGCCCAAAACGTCCCATAATGTAATATTAGTACAGTATTTTCACAAAGCTGTTAGCTGTAGTTACAAAACACATTTGAATATTGTTTTTTTACCTTATGCTGTTTGTGTTTAAAGGAAAGTGATATCAGGTATCAGCAGATACTTAAAGGCAAAGTATCAAAATCAGTATTGCAACAGAAAAACCTGGATTGATGCATCCCTATCATAGATTAAAACTATATAACAGACACAGGCACAGTATGTTTTCTTTAAACCTCAACCAAAACATTTAAGTATGTTCTGTGGTTAAGGTGCATTCTGCTTTACATGTTCCCGTAGCCTCCTAAAGCATGAGGTGATGGTGTAGTGATGTGTCTTGTAGGCTGCTTTACTTGGTTTTGCCAGACAGTGGGGGAATGAAAGCTTCCCCTAATGTCACCTTCTTCAGGACTCCATCCCATGTGTGTGATAAGGTGTACGCTCCCTCATCACAATGCATGCTCCCTGGACCATGCCTCTCTGATCCAGTGCTGGTATTTGTTGCTTTCATGAGTGACTGTGGCATTCTCTAAGCATGTTTTTGCAAATTTCTGATTGACTGCAAAAAATGTATCTAATGTTTTGTTAGTATAATCCCAAATACAAAATACATCCTCTTCAGATGGAAAAGACCACCAGAAGACCTCCATTTTGGACACTCAGTCAACATGATGAGGAGGCATTACCCAGCCAATTTGAGGAGCCCCTAGGCAGGCCGGCCCCCCACTGGAGCTGCTGTGTGGAGGGGCCCCGGAGGAGAGTGAGCTGATGAGCACCAGGCTATGGGTACCAGAGAAAGGCTAACCACACCACAGGGCCAGGGTACAGCATAGGGCCACAGCCAGTGTAAACAGAGCATGCTCTGTGTGCTGGATGAGCAGACAATGGGCACAGTCTAATTATGCTTTTAACCATTTAGATTTTGATCAGGAGTGGGCTTTTGCTCAATGCTTCGTTTTGCCAAGTTAACCATCATAAAGGTGTACTACATATTTTTTCTGTTGGAGGGTCTGGCACCTGCTTGTTTCCATGAAGACAATATTTCTTTCCCTGGGATGTTCCACAGTATTATACAGTTTGACCCTATATCTTCTCCATAAAGATTTGTAGGGGCTGTCGACCGGCCAATTACAACAAAAAATAAGTGATAGAAATAATAAAAAACAATAAATAAAATGTGAGATAGACATTGTCTTTGGAAACAAGTAGGAAAAGTTACATCAGGCTTAGTTCAAGTGATAAAAGACATTTATGGACAGCAGGGATGTGACCAATCCAAAGGTAAGGATTATCAACCATACTTATTATTTTCTGTTGTTGCAATGTTGTTAATGTATATTGGTAAACATCTGGTAACTCACATTTTTATATAGCACTTTTCCACTTTCAAGGCACGCAAAGCATCAAGGAACCACTCACCCATTTACACACCAAAAACTGAGGGGAAGACGGGTTAAGTGTCTTGTCCAAGGACACAACAACAGCATTCATCTGTGGGAACTGGAATTTGGACCGCCAACCTGTGGGTCAGTGGATCTCACTGCTCCACCAGTGATGTTTATGTTGAGTGCAGGATTCAAACCACCAACATTCAGATCAGTGGCAAAGCCGAAGTTAAATCTGTCAACCGAAAAAATAAATAAATAAAAAATAAAACTTGTAGGAGTGAAGATGTTTCGCTGATCATCCAAGCCACTTCTGGTCAGATAACTGGTGGATACTGCCTTATATCTATCTGAAGGTAGGAGCTAACTAATCAGTAGAAAAACACTCAACTCAGCTACTGTCACACATATTTATAAAAGTCTGGCAATTTTTTTACCAAAGGGTTGCATATTAGCCTGATGAATTAAAATAATTCCGTGATGATGATGTCAAAGATGGAAATCATATGAAAAGTTGCCATTCTGCCTCCAAAGTCTACAAAGACGCTGGAGGGAAGTGTCTAGCCCAAGGACACAACAACAATATCCATTGGTGGGTAAACGCTCAACAAACTGTGCCCATGCCTCTGTGCTGTCTGCTGTCTGCTGCGATAGTTCAACAACTTTCATTTGCATAGACACATAAATATGAATTTCTCCTCTACACAGATTTGAACAGGATTTCTACTTTGACCATAATCCTTAGTGTTCTCCAACTACATTAAAAGAAGCATTCAACTTCACTTGGCAATATGTCAGCAGAGATTGAAAGTGTGCTCGCTTATTTAGGACCAGCAATGACAGATGATGGTCCCTGGGTTGCAGGCTTGTGTTGTATTGTTTCGCTGTTCTTCGGGAGGGCTTCACAAACAAAAGGCTAGAGAGTTTCGGGGGGTGCAGAGTCTGAGCAGTGTCTGGTGTTGCCTCCTTAGTTAGATCTGCTTCTCTGACAAACACCCAATTATCCCCTGTCACAGCTGCACCCGCCTGCTCCTGTCTGTGGAGATCAGAGATGAACCTGTTTGAGGTAGAGACAGAGTGAGGAGGCAGCACAAAAGTTCTACAGCTAAATAACAACACAGGACTGAATGTGGAGCGCTCTCATCTCCACCAAAGAATCACTCGGGATGAATAGTGCAATATTTGTAAGTTCACAAACTTACTACAATCACTTTAAAATTTCTGTTTGAGGGCATTTAGGCATTTGCTCGAATTTAACGTGTATGTAACGTAGTAAATAGTAAGAATCTGCTTGGCTATAAATGTTGTAGTGTGTTGCATGTGGAATATACAAGCTCCCTATCAAATGAATAAACAAACAGACAAATACATTAATAAATATTCACATCTATATACATCTACAAAGCACTTTAGATTAAGGAACCCATTCACATGCAGAAACAGGGGGTGAGGCGGATTAAGTGTGTTGCCCAAGGATGCAAGCATCATCTGTGGGAGCTGGAAATTGCACCGCCAACCTTTAGGCCAGTGGATCTGACTGCTCTACTGACAATGTTTATGTTGAGAGCAGAATTCGATCCGCTAACCTTCAGATCAGATCAATACTCTACTTTACCCTATACGATGCTGTTCACAGAATGTTTTTCATTGTTTTGTTTTTTTGGGTTTTTTTTTTGCTGTATATATATATGTATATATATATATATATAAAAAAAAAGAAAATTAATTAAAGGACCTATTTTAGACTATTTTCTGATCTGTTATAATGTTGTTTCCTCATCACAAACAGACCTAGAGTTGTTTTTTGTTTCATTCACATGTTTAACACACAAGTCCTGCATATTTAGGCTGAGTTTGAGTCTCTTAAACAGAAAACACTCTGTTCCACCTTGTGATGTCATGTGGTAGTACAGGAAGTGTTCCACTGTGTTTTTAATTTCCATACACTTTCAATGGAATCTTTTGGATAATTTCTGCTCTGGAACAGAGCATTTTGAGCTTTGGTGATGTAGACACCTTAATAAATCCAGGATTACACAAACATGTGTAAATAAAACAACTCTGGGTACGTTTAGTGAGATAACAACTTTCTAACACGGCTTAAAGCAGAGTCATTTTTGAGCAATATAGGACCTTTAATGTCTGATTGTAATGTGTGGCACTCTGACTTTATAGTTTGCAGGTAGTTGATTCATTTATGTCGGCTGAGCTAACAGATGAGCTGGGTGAGTAGGGTGAGCTAATAACAGCATGCTAATGTGTTTGGGCTAACAGCATGCTAATGTGTGTGTGTGCTAGCAGCATGCTAATGGGAGGCTGGCAGATGCTCGCGTGCCTTCACAAAGAGCTGCCCCTCCCCATCCTCGGACTCAGATTTCTGCATCTACAATCAGAGGCACTATTTTAGGAAGCGCTGACATGTGATCTATTCATGAACTAACAGTATCCATCTGTATTACTGGATATGCTCTTAATCAATCCTCACACTGCAAAAACATAACAAGACATTTCAAAAAGTCATTTTAAAGCAGACCTATTATGCCAAATCAACTTTTCAGAGCTTTTAATATAGATTTTTTTCACCTTTTTTTTTTACTCACCCACTGTATTTGATGTGATTCTTGCATGTTCGAATAATCTTTAATTGCTTATTTTCAAGACGTCATTTTATCAATCAACCCACAGTGGGAAGAGTCACCAAATCTCTTTTACTCAAGTAACAGTACTGTTTCTTCAATAAACATATTGCTCACACAGGAGTAAAATCGTGCTGCCAAAAAAATTCTCTTCTCTTTTTTTTAAACAGTTACTTAAGTAAATACAACTGAGTAAATGTAACTGAGTACTACGCACTTCTTATATTTCCAAATAAAGTTAGGCTGTGGTTGAGCGAGACCAAAACAAGTTGTAGATACTCCTTTTTTGTATTGTAATCAGTGTAGCCCCCTCACCCATAAACATCCATGGTTTACTTGCAGTGCAGGGACAGTTTAAAGCAGACCTATTGTACTTGTCTCTGCTATATGGTTATGATCCATGGCACCTGTGGCTCATTATGTTATTTGTAGCAAAATGACTATGTGATGCTGCCAAATCCTGTGTATAGTGCCGATAAAGGAAATAAAACTGGAGAACAAAGTAAATACAGAGCAGTGGGTGTATGCCGGGGACGGTGAAAACAGGAGCTGATATAGCAATATGGAGTCTTGAAAATAAGTGATTAAAGATCACTCAAATATGCACGAATACAACTTCGCGAGTGTAAATGGTGCGGGGGAAAACAACTATAATATGGTTAAAAAAGCTCTGAAAAGTAGATTTTGCATAATAGGTCTGCTTTAAGAGCCCCTCCCCCAGTGGATCGGCAGGTCTCAGGAGGACGTCTGCAGCCTGAGAGGGGGTCTGGTGCCTGAGGAGGGGGTCTGGGGGATGGTCCAGTCCTGTCCACCCCCTGTCCACCTGCTGGCTGCCTTTGTCGCTCACATCTCCTGCTTCATTACAATGACAAAGTTTGGCGAGCCCCCTGGCCATGCCCCCTCAGTCCTTTCAGTGACTTTAGGGTCCCTGAGGGGAGAGCACGGGCCCACCCCCTACTCTGCCTCCTGTCTCCTGGCTGCAGTCCGGAGCTCACTGACCATCTGAACACAAGCGCCACATGCACTCAGCAAATGAGAAAAGACAGGCTCCAATCACAACATAGAGAGCCAAAGGAATCCACATTGTGGTCTTTTCACTAAAATAAGTCAGGATACACAGATGGACCAGATGTGGCTTTAAAGGTTCTACATTACGCAAAACTCATGTGATCTGTAACCCATGTTGTAATGTTGTAACTTCATTAAAAACATTCCTGGAGTTGTGTTTTGTTTCATTCCCACATATTTGAGTAATCCTGGTATATTAGTCTGTCAGAAGAGAACAACACTGTATAAAATGTATTTATAAGGGACTATGATGTTACACTGTCAGAATGTCTCACTGGTTTGTTGAACATTGATACAGGAACATTTAATACAAGCTCACATGGTCTAAGAACTGGCCACACCAGAACTTTTGGCTGTTTTGCTTCCCAAACATGGAATATATAAAAGGACAAGCAAAACTGTCAAACAAATCCAATTTAATGTATACTCACACCTGTTTAATGCTTTAAATGCATTTGTTTTTTTGTTTGTATTTTCTATATTTGAACAGGAGAGTGTTGTCATTGGGCTCTTCCTGTATAAATAAGGATAAATAAAATAAATAACTAAAAATAATAGATCAGAAAATTGTGTAATATTGGCCTTTTAATGAGCAGATCTTGACTTTCAATCAAGCTAATAATGTATTATGTTTAAATATATGCATCATCAAGTGATGTTTTTACAGCATAGTAGTCCTAACAGCCCTCTGACAATCCCGGCCCTGTCTCTCCTCTCTTATCTCAGTCCCTTTAATTCCGCTGCTACAACTTGAGTCCCGTGTAAGACTCTTCTGCTCTTAGCTCTAGCGCGGCTCCACTGGATTAGAACCAGACGTGTCGGCTAATCCAGGGAGCGGTGACAGCAGCCCGGCCCCGGCACGAGCCCCTCCGCTGGGCTGTGGGCTCTGGTCGGGGGACCGTGGACCAGGCTGCGGGGGGCCTTTAGCTGTGGCAGAGTTAGGGTTCTCTCTGGCCTGATAACTGTCAGAGGGAGGGGGGTTTAGCAGGGTTAGCATGCAGAGAGGAGCTGGCAGCATATGTGACAATCCTTTCAGCGACTAATGAGTTAAATAAGCTACAACTGTATGGCAGATGTGGAGCATTAGAGGAGCCGGAGATGACAGAGTGAGGCGATATGAAGAGGGGGAACAGAGCCAAGGCGCTAGGAGCCTAAACTGGGTGGTGACGGCTGTTCGGGGTCTTTTAGTGTGGTGGCCCGGGAATGTGTTTGAAGTAAGGCTTTTTCCAAGTCCAACTTAGAATTTTCAGAGTTCAATTCAAGTTATTTTTGTGTAGGCAAACGTCACAGCAGTTGTCTTGCAGGGATGCATAAAATTATTGATTTGGCTAATAGAATACTGTCAGAAAATCAAATATGGAGCAGTCACCAGTCCAATATTCAATTAATTAAATTAAATCTAATTGTCCCAGTCTTAGATGGTGGCCATGTATTCCCCATAGACTAGAGCACTAAGGTAGGGAGACCTCACCCATAGCGTTCGGATCCAAATGAGGCTTATCAAGGCTAGCAGTTATAAGGGCAAATTAGGAGTTCCGTATTGGAATTTCAACAGAAAGCATCATAGCAACCAAAGAGCCAATTTTTGGAGAGGCAGTTGACGCTAACAGAAGGAAAATCGTACATGCAATGAAACAAGATAATAGATAAATAGCTAGAAATAATTTAAGAAATAGCTTTAAAAATAAACTCTAATATACGCATATATATATACATATAGATATACATCTCCGTAAAGTAATGCTAGTAGGTGTGACCTCGGGAAAAGAAAGCACCTCATTAATCTGTTATTAATGTTCATATCTTGATTTAGACAAAATAGCCACATAAAAACCCAAGAATCATATTGGTAACAAGATGAGGTCATTAATGTTATATTTATCCAATTGTAACACTAATGTAACAATAGAAAGGTTGCCTACAACATCTTAGTTATACTTTATAAACTGCTGCGGTGTCATCTGAACCGCTGTTGCTGATGTGTGCATACTTTATATTATATTTAAGGGCCTTCATCCCTCCATATTTCCACCACAATATTTGCAGAATTACTAGAGATATTTGACCTGCCCACATCTCACTCTAACACTACAGGGATATAGGAGGATGGGAGGACATCTGACACACAGGGATACAGGAGGAAGCAAGAGCATTTGATACACAGAGATACAAGGATGGGAGGGCATCTGACACATTTGAATAAAAAAGGACAAAAGTCGGTCTGACACACATGAATACAGAAGGATGAGAGGGAATCTGACTCAAGGATATTCAATAGGATGGGAGGGCCTCTGACACACAGGGATATTGGAGCATTTCCGACAAAAAGGGATATAGATGGATCTGAGGAATTTGAAGCACAGGGATACAGGAGGATGGAAGGGCATCTGACACACATGGAACCAGCTGTAGCCCACACTAAACCTGCCCGCTGTCTCCCCCTCTCCCCGTGCTCTCAGTATGGTGATGTGGACATATGCAGATTGGGCTCACGCTTGGCCCCTGTGCTGGCCCCTGGCGCGCTGGGACTCGTGTCCATGTGTTTGCTCAGGGCAGATGGCGGCGGCGCGCGGAGCCTCTTCCCACGGCTCGCTCTGGAATGTCTAATGACCACGAAGGCCCTCACATGAGACATTTGCACGCGGGGCCCATCAGGCAGAGAGACCGGGCAGAGCAATCAGGCTGTGTGCAGATTTAACGCTCTAGTTTTACACAAATCAACAGGGAAGTCACAACTGGATCGAAATAGTGTTTTAAGCGTGGTATGAGAGCTAATCTAAGAGAGAATGCACTTCGTATATAGAGTCCCCTAGAGAGTGCTAAATATAAAGTGTTCACTTCTACAAAAGCTGCTAGACTTCTACAAACATGTTCTGATACGCATGGAATTCTTGTATTAGTGTAGCAGTTCAGATCTTCTTCACTCAAACTGTAATGCTTCTGAACCTTTGCATCTACAATTTAAATAATTCAAATATCACAAATTGTGTTAACGCAAGATTGTGTTAATGCCATACTGTGCAACATACTAGAGGCAAAGCAATGACTTCTCCATAGAGACACGGCTCTCTAATTATTTTTTTGTTAGATCTTTCCAAATAGGAGCTTAATTGCAAATCCAAGGCTCCATTTCTGTGCATCATATACAGATTTGAGGCACCATAAATGTAAACATTTCTTCAGATGAAAACAGTGAAAATTCCAAAGCTGAAATGACTAATATTTCCATGTGTCCTGTTCATATTGGAGACTTATGGTAATGTTTGGTCAGCCGCCCGCCCCCCCTCCTTCCCCCCTCTCTTCCCCCTCTCCCTGAGTCATATCTGCGTGGGGCCCCTGACAGACGCTCCACATCCCTCCACTGCAGCTGAGGGACATTCCAGAGCCGAGACGGGCTGCTGGGGGACAGGCTGCTGGGGACAGACTGCGAAGGGACAGACTGCTGGGGGGGCTGGGCGGTGATGAGAGCTGAATGATGAATCTATTTTGGATACAGATTTGCATAGTCAAAATAAGAATTTCATCCTCAGCACTACATGTCCCTGTGTCTATAATAAACTCAAAACACTTACATTGCATTATTCATTCTCTCCGCACTTCAAGAAATACTACCTCTGTAGCCACAGTGGCCTGAAGCAGAATGTCGGAAGCAAGGCTGCTGATCTCCACCAATGATCGCTCGCTCACAACATAGGTAAAGTGTCTAGCCCAAGGGCACACCAACAGAAGAAAGGATTTAACCAGTGACCTTTTGGTTTGGTGGATAAATGCACTAACCACTCAGTCACATCGTGTTTTTTTTCCATATTAAGTTGACATTTTGTCTTATGTGCCATGTGAATTACAACAGGAAAATAGATGATATCTGCAGTGTTGGGCAGTAACTACTTGTAAATGAAGAGATTACTGCAGTCAGATTAGGTTTTTTTTTTTAGTAATGCTGTAATGTAACTAGTTACTGTGAACCAAAACTAATCCAAAGGTGTGTGAACTGTGCGTGTCACCTCAGCAGCTCTTTATTTCACATTTCACTGTGTAATGTGTGGAGATTTTATGCTTTTTATAAGTTGGTTTCTGAACTGTATGTTTCCTTTTTTCAAAGTAAATCTCTTGTCAGCAGCAATCCAATTATGTTTGTAATAACATAATCAGAGTAGTAATTATTTACTTTTAGAAGGAGTCAGTAATAACTTTTACAAAGTAATCTGAACAACAGTGGAAATCTGACTGCAATATTCCACAGTAAAGTATTTGATCTATATGGTGCTTATGGGTATGCTCTGGTACCCGCCTATGCAGCCTCTTTGGTGTGATCAGAGAGGGACAGCACTATGCAGGGACAGTCACAGATTCCAGACCGATGCTTAAATTGGTCATCAATGTTTAACGCTGCACTAATGGTCAGTGGTGCATAGGACTGACCCAGATTTCACCAGATCTGCTCTTCTGCGACTATTTTAAGCAGTGAAAAAACAACACCTGTTGGGTCTGAGACTCTTTCAGTACCCTATGCTGTGGTCTAATGTTCTAGTGCACTGTTCTATATGGTGCAGTTGGAGGAGAGAGATGGTGACAAAAATGTATATGAATGGTTCTTTTAATTATTCTGATTAGATTATATTTTTACAATGTGCCAATCTGCTCAGCTCAACGTGCCTGACTCCATCTGCAGGTGGATCACTGACTTCCTGACAGACCGGAGGCAGCGCGTGCGGCTGGGGAAGAATGTCTTGGACACCCAGACAATCAGCACAGGATCTCCACAGGGCTGTGTACTTTCTCCTCTGCTCTTCTCCCTGTACACTAACTGCTGCACCTCCAGCCACGACTTCGTCAAACTGGTCAGGTTTGCGGATGACACCACCCTCATCGGGCTCATCTCGGACGGGGATGAGTCTGTCTACAGGAGGGAGGTGGATCGGCTGGTGTCCTGGTGCAGCAGCAACAACCTGGAGCTCAACGCCCAGAAGACAGTGGAGATGATTGTGGAACCTCTCGTCATAAGAACAGTTTCTTCCCCCTCTGCTGTTTCCCTCATGAACACTTCATAAACCTGCACTAAACTGTCACTTTATAACACTGGTCACTTAATAACACATGTTGCACTGTTGTTGTTTTGATGCCACTATTGTATATATTTCTACTATTGTATATATGTCTACTATTGTACATATTTCTACTTCCTGCATGCCCTTATTTGTATTTATTTAGTGTGTGTTTTTTGTGTGTGTGTGTGTGTGTGTGTTGTTGTATGTCGCACTTTATCACTGAAGTAAGTTCCTAGTCTGTGAGCTCTGCTCACGGACAATGGCAATAAAACTTCTTCTGATTCTGATTCTGATTCTGTGCCAAATGTGTATAAATGTCTTGGTTGAGGTTTAAGTATTGCACAAACTCTGAATGGAGTGTAGGGTGACCACCTCAAATAATGGAAAAATAGGGGCTTGTAACAGGGGAGTACAGTAGATTCAGAAAGATTGTAATAGCAATAGGTAATCAAAACTAATTGATTATTGAAAGAATCATAAACTTATTTAATCAAATAATGTTCAACAGGTCTATAAACAGACTCACAACATGCCATGAGCTGACAGAATAGGTTTTATTCCTCAGAGAGCAGTAATTACATGAAAATGACAGGATAAATTGATACATTTTGTGTTTTTAATGAAATTGTCTAGTTTCAAAGGCAGTCACCTGTGCAATGTTTTGATATCAAAATGTTTCGACTGCTATCTGAAAGTAATTTTTTGTCTGTCGGTAAATATACTCCATCAAGATGTTCTCACTTCTGCTTTATTTGCATCATTTTTTTTTTTTTTTTTTTATCTCATATTCACCACCCTTTTACTAATTGGTTAATCAATTCCCAAAATAATAATTATTTGCAGCTCTAATGGTCATGTTGTCTATGCATGCACATTTCACTATTTATACCATCATTGAAAAAACAAAAAATAAATTAAAAAGTGGGACATTGTCTAAATAAGTTAGACGAGGGGCCTACATGGTGCAGGGCAACCACAAGAGGGACAGGTGGACATTAAAGGCACAGTATGTAACTTTCTGGAGGTGGCACATCACCTGGAATTCCATGGAAAACTTTCTTTCTTTCTTTCTTTTTTTCTTTCTTTTTTTTTTAGGCTGTATTGTGGAATATTACGGCCAAAGAAACAGCCTTTCCATGGTCAAGGGACTTCAGAAGAGAAATAGCCTTCTAGATAATTCTGGCATATGTACAGAAATGTTCATTATTATGCACTGCCACTGAAATAAATCAATAAACAATGCATTCGGAGGCCCTCCTCCAGGGCAAATAAGAGTCAGGTTTGAGATGCAAGCCTACTCACAACAAGGACAGATGTTTTTTGTTTTTTTTTGTTTTTTTTCCCCAGTGTAAACGCAACCAACATTGAAAAAAAAAAAATAAAAATGCCATGCTTTTATTTTAGTGTGTTTTTGGCTAAAAAGTTACATACTATGACTATAAAACACTAGTATCACTTTAAAACGTGACACTCATATTTGTGTACGTTTTTTGCAACTTTTTGACTGTTTCTTACTCTAGACAACCTCCTTGTTCATTTGCAGCAGTGGGTAATCCTTGCCCATGATGCCAAAATTAAGTTTCCAACATCTCTGGAGTTCTCAAAGGCCTAATTGCATCTTTGCCCCAACAATATTCCACAAGACTTGAGCAGCACCTGGATCATGTGTAAGAGAGGACACTCGAAAAGACTAGCATGCAAACTGTTACACGGGGGAACAACAACCTGCCACTTTATTTGCCTACTCATATTTCAGAAAGCACTGTTTTGAAAAGCACCCCTTTCAACTATTATTGCCACAGTTTGCTTTGAAATTCTATAACTGCTCATCAGAGGTGGGCAATACTCACTTACATTTACTCAGTTACATTTACTTAAGTAACCTTTTGAGGAAATAGTACTTGAGCTTTTCGAGCAGCATTATATTACTCCTACTTGAGTTGTTTTTTTTGTTTTTTTTTAAGTAATAGTAAATAGTTTTACTTTTTTACTCTACTTCAGTAATTTCTTGGACCACTACTTTGCACTTCTACTTAAGTAATATTATTCTGAAGTAACGTCACTCTCTTTTGAGTACTATGTTTGACTACTCTACCACTTCTGCCACTCAACATGTAAAATTCTGGCTTTGGTAAGGCGTGCTGCAGTCAGACTTTTTGTTTTGCTTTGTATCTTTTGTCAAACGGGGGTTGGCAACATCCCCGTTCCACTTCCCGATGATCAGACTATAGGATTTAAACTTTTTACGCACGGCACAAAGGAGACACGACGTCGGCACACGCTCCGGATTCAAAGCTATAACAATGCACGTATGCCTCGGGTCAAACCGGAGACCCAAATCACTCCATTGTTGCGCCACGCTTTGAATTGTAGCCGCTCGGGGTGTCGTTCTCTCCGTGCGCCTTCTGCCCCCAGCTCCCGGCAGATTCTGGAGATGGAGAGAGGGGAGGGGAGAAGGTGTTTTTTGTAAAGGGAGACGGGAGCAGGGGATGGGAAGGGAGGGGTGCTTGAGCGACCCCTTCCCCCTCGGCTCTCTCTCTCTCTCTCTCTCTCTCTCTCTCTCTCTCTCTCTCTCTCCCTCTCGACAAAGACCTGGAGAAAGCAGCGCCTTTTCTTCCTCCAGACGCACTCTCACTCAGCGCGCGAGCAGGCGGCAGCGTACGTGGAGAGGAGCAACTGTCTGCCGCTCAAGACTGGACCTTTTAGTTAGAATTATTTATTTATTTCATATTTATTTCGTAGTGAGTCGTTTTGTTGGATTTTAAACGAGACGCGGAGTGGACCAACGTGATGATGCCAGACTTGTGAGAAGATTGGACTGTCTGGGAGCCGCGAAAAGAGGGTACGATGGGCGCAACAACGAAACAACCTAGAGGAGAAATGTTTTTGTACAAACTACTGCTTCTCGCGGCTGTTGTCTGCGGAGTGGCGCACGGGAAGACTTTGAAATATAAAGTTTACGAGGAGCAGAGGGTGGGCACGGTGATCGCGCGCTTGAAGGAGGATGTTGCTGGGGTCTTGGCTAAACTGCCCGGTTCCCTGAGCTTTCGTTTCCGTGCCATGCAAAGAGGGAGCACGCAGTTTCTTTCGGTGAGAGAGGAGGACGGGGAGATCAGCATCGGAGCCAAAATTGACCGCGAGAAGCTTTGCGAGAAAAACCTAAACTGCACAATTGAATTCGACGTGGTGACGCTGCCCACGGAGTACCTGCAGCTGTTCCACGTGGAGGTCGAGGTGCTGGACATTAACGACAACTCCCCGCACTTTTCACGCGCCATCGTGCCCATCGAGATCTCCGAGAGCGCATCGGTGGGTACGCGCGTGCCGCTGGACGGAGCCGTGGATCCGGACGTGGGGGACAACGCGCTGCACACGTACTCCCTGGCGCCCAACAACTTTTTCAAGATCGAGGTGAGGACGAGAACAGACGGGGCCAAGTACGCGGAGCTGGTGGTGATGCGGGAGCTTGACCGGGAGTCGCAGCCCGGTTACCAACTACTCCTCACAGCCTCGGACAACGGTGTGCCCCCCAAGTCCGGATCGACCCTCCTCAAAATCAGCATCTCCGACTCCAATGATAACAGTCCCGCTTTTGACGAGCAAGCCTACGTCGTAAATCTGCTGGAGAACTCGCCCCTCGGGACACTTATAATTGACCTAAACGCAACGGACCCAGACGAGGGCACGAACGGAAAAATCGTCTATTCCTTCAGCAGTCACGTATCCCCAAAGATCCTGGAGACGTTTAAAATCAACCCAGAAACAGGACACATCACGCTGATCAAAAAAGTGGACTATGAAACCACTGCGTCCTATGAGTTGGATGTGCAGGCGCAGGATATGGGACCTAACTCCATCCCGGGATTGTGTAAAATTGTGGTCAAAGTAGCGGACGTGAATGACAACAAGCCGGAGATCAATATAAACCTGATGACCCCGGGAAAGGAGGAGGTGGCGTACATTTCGGAGGGCGCTCCTGTGGACACGTTCATCGCGCTGGTCAGAGTGGATGACAGTGACGCTGGGCTGAATGGGGAGGTGGTGTGCAGGCTTCACGGGCACGGACACTTCAGGCTGCAGAAGACCTATGAGAAGAACTACATGATACTCACCAACGTGTCTCTGGACCGAGAGAAGAGGTCTGAGTACAGCCTGACAGTCATAGCAGAGGACAGGGGTTCACCCAGTCTATCCACAATCAAACACTTCACAGTGCAGGTGCTGGATGAGAACGACAACCCCCCACACTTTGAGAAGAACAGATATGAGGTATTCAAGTCGGAGAACAACTCCCCGGGGGCCTACCTCATGACTATAGTGGCCTCAGACCCAGACTTAGGAACAAACGGACAGGTGACCTACAGTGTGATCGATGTGCTCATCCAGGGAAGTCCTATCTCCACCTACGTCACCATCGACCCTTCTAATGGAGCCATCTATGCTCTGAGAAGCTTTGACCATGAGGATGTGAGTCGCATTGCCTTCACAGTGCAGGCCAAGGATGGAGGGAACCCTCCACTCTCCACCAACACCACAGTGCTGCTGACTGTGCTGGACGAGAACGACAATGCCCCGGTAATCTTGTCCCCGGCCCTCAGGAACCACACAGCCGAGCTGGCAGTGTGGCGGTATGCCTCACCAGGACAGCTGGTCACTGCCATGAAGGTCAGCGACAGGGATGCGGGCGCCAATGGAGAGCTCAGCTGCTCTATTGTGTCCGGCAACGAGGAGGGGCTGTTCATCATGGACGCCCGCCGCTGTGAGCTCCGCACCAACACCAGCCTGGAGCAGGTCACCAGGGACGTGGTGGAGATCCGCGTGGAGGTCCAGGACAGAGGCACAGCCCGGTTGACCACGGCAGCGTTGCTGAGGCTGGGGCTGCAGGAAACAATGGAGGTGCTCTCCCCGCTTTATCCCCCTGGCTCTGGGCAGGCCACTTTGGACTTGTCCCTCATCGTCATCATCTCGCTGGGGGCTGTGTGCGCCCTGCTGCTGGTGGTCATGGTCATGTTTGCCACAGCCAGGTGCAGCCGTGAGAAAAAGGACCCCCGACACAACTACAATTGCCGCATGGCAGAGAGCAGCTACCAGAACCACCCCAAAAAACCAGCACGGCAAATCCACAAGACAGACATCACCCTGGTGCCCACGGTCAATGGCACCCTGCCCGTCAGAGCCCACCCACGCTCCCCCTCTGCCTCACCCACACCCGACCGGGGCACCCTCGGGAGCCGCCAGAGCCACCATAGCCGACAGTCCCTCAACAGCCTGGTCACCATTTCCTCCAATCACGTGCCGGAGAACTTCGCTCTAGAGCTGGCCCACGCCACGCCCCCGGTGGAGGTAAGAAAACATCCAGGCTGGCTTTATTCCAAGAGTTTGAACAATGCATGCAAATTTAGATATTGCCAAAACACTGTTAGATGATTACTCCTATATGCTTATTTAGATAACAAATTGTTGACTTTTACATGCCTTGTATACCACTAAACAATATAGACTTCAAACACTAGAACTGAGACTTCATGATCCATTTGAAGGGAAGCCATTTTGAGAAATCCAAATTTGGTCAATTCCAATACAGTCACATGCACTGATTTATATAAAAAAAAGTACTGACAAAGTGTGTAGTATTCGTAGTATTTCTGTATATGTTTGTGTGTGTTTTGAGTTGTTGTTTGCTGTGTCATGCTCACACCACCCTCCCCCCATTGTCCTGTGCAGTGTGCCGTGTGCTCCATTCATTCCCTCCTCATTTTCTCCCTTTATTTTTGTCCCTGTGTTTGTGTGTCTGTTTCTGGACTGTAGCAAGTCTCACAGCTTCTGTCCATGCTCCATCAGGGCCAGTACCAGCCCCGGCCGAGTTTCCGCGGCAACAAGTACACACGCAGCTACAGGTAAGAACAGATACATAACTACCACATCATACACATATTTACACATACCAACCAAACAATAAACATCCCAGGACTACCACAAGACTAAACCAAGTTTAAACCAGAACTAAACCAGGTCTAAACCAGGACTATCACAAGACTAAACAAGACCTATACCAGGACTAAACCAGGTCTCAACTACTACAAAACTAAACCAAGTTTAAACTAAGACTATCGTGAGACTAATCAGACCTTCTGCAAGAAGGTACAGTACAAGGCTAAACTAGGTCTAAATTAGCGCTCTCCTAAAACGAAACCAGATCTAAATTAGGACTACCACAAGACTAAACCAGCTCTAAACCAGGGCTCAACCCCATTTTAAATTAGGACTAACTCACGACAAAAAATCAGATATGAGGATCAGATATAGATCCAAACCATGGCTAAACAAGGACTTGAGCTGCAAAAGCCAAGGACTCTACATAGCAGTGACCCGCACCCCACAGTTTGAGAAGCACCACAACAGAGTAAACAGTGTACGTGCTCCTTCTCATATTTGCATAATCGTATGTAAAACCCTCTCTCTGCACCGTGTCTGCTGCTCTGCTCAGATAAGACGTGCAGGGGTGTAGCACCAAATTCTGGGTCCTGGGTACAAATCATGTTGGTGGGGCTAGACTACATGTTGTCTAATGATACTAATGATGATACACTACAGTCTATGCCCTGGCCAACCCGCCCCCACACTGTCCGAAGCACCTGAAAAGGGGGTATTATTAGATGAGGAAACATGGTAGAACGATCTAATAGTATGGTAATAGTAGATCATTCTACCATGTTTCCTCATCAAAATCATGCCTGGAGAGGTTTCAGATGTCATTTAGATGTCGCAGATTTGAGTAATCTAGTGACCTCTCACAGGGCCTATTTGAACGCTCCTTATGGTTAGCTGTTTGTCCAATGCTCCCACCACAAGCCTAGGTCACCCATGCTCCCACATGACTATTTTCCATAAATATACAAAAGTATGATATAAAACAGTACACTATAGCTTTACAAACCCGATGCAATGTGTAGTAGCTTCATCAGCATAATGCACGCTGGATGTAATGTGATGTGACAGGAGTTGCGGCCAATTTAGCATTTTCAAAACAATAAAAAGTAACATGGTGATCTAAATATTAGCAATTAATATCCCAATTGAAGTGTATCTCCGCTTTAATATGTGTGTGTGTGTGTGTGTGTGTGAGCAGATATGCCCTGAATGAGATGGATAAGTTCAGCCTGAAGGACAGTGGGCGTGGGGACAGCGAGGCCGGGGACAGTGACTACGACCCAGGCCGGGAGTCACCCATGGAGAGGCTGCTTGGTGAGGGCTTCACAGAGACCTACGGGCACGACGGACCACACAGGCCGCATGCAGGTATGGCCCACTCCCTCCTCTCACACCTGGAGACAACGTAACCCATAGCAACCACATGTCCTGTCCACAATCACTCCTGAACTCGCCAAAACAATGACCTTCTATCAGTTCAAATTACTTAAAGCAGACCTATTTTGCAAAATCGATTTTTGAGAACTTTTAACATGTTATAGTTGTTTCCTCACATTTACTCACTCAAAGTTGTATTTGGAGTGATTTGTGCATATTTGAGCACTATTTAATTGCTAATTTTCAAGAAGCCATATTGTCGATCAACCTGTTTTCTGTTGCCACCAGTACATGCCCACTGCTCTGCACTTATTTCATTCTCTTAATTGTATTTTCTGTGATGATTTTCAAGGTATTTTGAGCAATATAATCAAAACGTGTAATTGAATACATGCAAAATAGATGCCATACTATGAGAGAGAGTTTGAAATTTTAGTATCAGCACAGACATAGAAACAACACAGTATCAACACAGACATAGAAACATGGTTGTCACATTCACAGTGTACCCCGAGCGTCTGCCTGGTGTAGTAGCTTTGTCTCTGGGCAGACTGATGTGTGTGTGTGTGTGCGTGCGTGTGTGGAACCTGCCTGCTTCATATTCTGATCAGGGATTGGCTGTGAAACCCCACATCTCTAGACCACATCTCTAGACCATGCAGGTGCCCATAGGCCTGTCACAATAACACACTTTGAAGCACGATATATTACTACAGAGATATACTGCAATAAACGATAATGTAACTACTTAAAACTCTGACTACTTTATGCCTCTGACACAATAACAGTAATGGAGGATGATATAAAAAAAAAAAAAAACATTTGAAAATAGACAGTATCATTAAAAGTCATGAGCTTCAGCAAATAGTGTTCAATAATTAGCCATAGAAGTCACTTATGCAACCTGTTACAGCTCAAATGTATTACAACAAAAATACACCAAATGTCCCCATTTTTATAAAGAAATTGTACACAAGATAAATATTGAGTCCCAAAATTGTTCCAGCTTTCATATATTTAAAGATAAATCAATATTGATACTTTGCAGTGACGTCACACTAGGGGTGTTCTGCCTGTTTGTTTATCATGGAATGCTCAGAAGTTTTCATGGTGACACAAAACGCACATTAATTTGAGTCAGTTATTTCTGGTCCGACTGTGTTAAAATAAATTCAGATTAAAGTCTAACCAGAGTAACAGAGCTTCAGACAGAGCAGTGCCTACAGTTAGCATCACATCCCCAGGCAATGTTGATGACATCAGCTGCAAAGTATCAATAGTAATTATCGTGACAGGCCTAGGTGTCCAGCTCTAGCATTTGTGGCATCGCTCGTCACCGCGGCTAGCTCCAATTACAGCCCCGGTGTCGGCGTTGGCGCGGGGCTCGTTAGACACTTTGCGCTCCCTACCTTTTTAGCTGTCACTCTGAGAGCTCCCAACTCTGCGCCTCTGATGAAAAGGAGCCGGTTAATTGCCATGTGTCGAGTGGTTGCCAGGGCAACGGGACTCCAGATTGCGCGGTTGATTAAAGCCCGTAGAGCGTAATTACATCTGGTGCTCACCTTTCTGCCACTACCTCTGCCTCCCACCAGCGCTTAGCCACAGCCTGTCATTACTTGCCATATCAGGGATGAGGAGGTGGGGCCAGGAGACGTGTCAACTGTCTCCATCCAAGACAGCGTTCAACCTGCAATCTCAGTTTAAAGGGCCTACATGGCACTATTTTCTGACTGTTATAATGTTTTTCCTCATCGAAAACAGAACTGGAGTTGTGGTTTGTTTCATTCACACATGTTAAACACACAAACCCTGCATATTTAGGCTGAGTTCTTTTCTCAAACAGAAAACACTCCACCTCGTGATGCCATGTGGAAGTACAAGAAGTGCTCCACTCTGACTTTAAACTCCAAACACCGACACGAAAATCATTTTGATAATTTCAGCCCTGGAATTGCCAATCTCTACTAAACAAACAGTAAAAGGCAGCTTGAAAACTACAACTACATGACATCACTAGGTGGAGCAGAGCATTTTGAGCTTTGGCTATATAGACAGACTAATGCAGGACTACTCAAACATGTGTGAATGAAACTAAACTGTGTATGGTTTTGGGTATTTCATCATTCGCCCAGGTTTGGTCTTGGACTGTTTCCAGTTTAGTCCTGATAAAAAAACCTGGTTTAGTCCTGTTCTAGTCCAGGTTTAGTAAAAGAAGAACTATGTGACTTTTCTGGTGAAGGGTCTGCCACTTACTTGTCTCCATTTCGATGCTATTGCTATGAGCAGAATGTTACACAGTATAATTAACCTACCATTTAACATACCATTTAATCTTTCTCTATGGATACAATCAGATGGCACTACTAAGCCAATTTACTAGTCAGATCTGTGGAAAAGCCAGCACGCCTTGTTTCAGAGAAACAATATGGTTTTCAAGGTACTTTCAAACAAAATATGGTTAATGTCATACTGTGGAACATTCCAGGCAAAGCAGTACCATCTCCATGAAGGCAAGCAGGTAGTAGACCCTCACCGGAAAAGTTACATAGTGGCTTAAGTTCTATTTCAGGTTTAGTTTTGGGGTTTAGTTTCAGCTTAGTTACACTATTTGATGTGGACAGTTGAATCAGGGCAGTTTAACTCTGATCAAATGAGCCAGATAAACCCAGTGTTTCAGAGTGTGTCCCAGTTCTGTGCATAGAGAAAGAGGAACCAGCAGAGCAGTCCCTCTGAGCAGATAAGACAGCACATCAAACCAGGGACGCCTCACTCCTGTGGCTCTGGATCGGCGCTCTTTGATGATGTCACAGTCCTGTCAGATTTGATTCAAACTTCACAAATGTTACACAGAGGATTCTAGTGTGATGAAGCTCAGGCAGCGGACTGTTCCACATGCCTCTGCAGCAGGAGCATTCACTGTCACTGCATCACAAACACTGTTGACACGTCCCGTTTCAGCACAAATCCTCAGCCTTAAATCTTTTATTTTTGGGCTTTTATCCGACTGCCCCCGCGCTGTGCTTCGTCTGCTCTCACATGTATTATAAATGCTCCTTTCATGTTAATGAGCTCCTAATGAAGTCCCAGCACAGGCCAAGTGCAGCCGCTCTAATGAACGCTTTAAGATGGCATATTTGATTTGACTAATTTATTCTTCAGAGACTTTCTATTTGAAGATTTAATATGGAAAAGATCGACTTTAAAGAGAAAGAAACTCGCGCTTTTAGAGCAGGCTGCTTCTGCCTGGGCGTTCATTATTTCACTGACTGTATCTCCTGTTGTCTCCACAGGCATGAGGCTGTGCACCGAGGAGTGCAGAGTCCTGGGACACTCGGACCAGTGCTGGATGCCCCCCCTGGCCTCCCCTGCCTCCTCCTCCTCTGACTACAGGAGTAACCTGTACATCCCTGGAGAGGAGGCTCGCCAGCCAACAGACCTGCCCCAGGAGTCTGCCCCTGTGCCCTGTACCGACAGTGGACCCCGAAACCAAAGCTTCTCCACTTTTGGTAAAGACGTGAATGGGGAGGAGGGGGAGGAGGGGGGCGAGGGTGGTGCAGTAGCTCTTCGAGACGAGGATGTGTGCGGTACTTCCTCTCTTCTCTCTGAGATGAGCAGTGTGTTCCAGAGACTGCTGCCCCAGGGCCTGGATGCCTATGTCCAGGTGAACGAGACTCAGCGAGGCACCAGTCTGAGTGGGGTGGGGGTGCCTCTGACCGGGTCCCTGGACCGCAGGAGGGGGCACCTGCCGGGTAAAGCCAGTCCCTCTGTGCACCAACAGGGGGTAGCGGCCTGGGCCGCCAACACACATTTCCAGAACCCCAGTATGGGCCACCCCCAGCCCGGGGCCTATCACACTCTTAAACCCAGCACCAAGCTGGGCTCCCAGCCCAAACACTGCCCCCCGAATAACAGCAGCTCCAAGGCCCACAGCACCCCCCTGCTCACTGCTCTGAGCCCAGCGCTGCAGCCCACGCCCACCCCCTCTGTGGTGCCAATCCCTGTGCCCCTACCCGGACCCCCTGCCAAGTGGCTGCCGGCCATGGAGGAGATCCCAGAGAACTACGAGGAGGACGACTTTGACTCAGTGCTGGGCCACCTGCAGGGCAAACGCAGCGACAGCAGGCATGAGCTGGTGGACGCCAGTGAACTGGTCGCCGAGATCAACAAACTCTTACAGGATGTGCGCCAGAGCTAGCCCCTCCCCAAACAGAGCTAGCGTTGCCCCTAGCCACACTTTCTAATCTTCCTCTACGTTAGTGAGGGGAAGAAACTGAGGACATATCTTGAGTGTATCCACCTCATGGGTTTCATTTAAAACTATGGTTTATAGAATTATGTTTATAAAATAATACATTGTGTTCTGTCAGAGTTGATGCTGCATTTAGGTGCCCCTCGGACTCCCCAGTGTTATTATTGTGTTAGATAATCATTTATTATTTGATGTATAATCTTTATTTGCAGACGTGATTTTTTTTAAATGTTATTTATAAGTTATTTATAATTCTACTGTTCATATCTATTTTATGAAATAGCATAGACAATGACTCTGAATGTGTTTCTAAAACTTAACCAAACCACTTGGAGACATTTCCCTTTAGTATGATCCCAGTCAGTCCTGGCGTCCCCCACTGGACACATTATGTGACTGTTTTACTTTGAGGAGGGCACGTGAATGCAGCAGGCTCTTGTTATGCATTGTTGGTAAATATAAGAGCACAGACTCCATGTTGGAATGAAGATATTTTAAATAAACCCATGAGTGTGGGCGGGGCCTCAAGGAAAAAGACTAAAATGTGACCTGCAAGTGTCGATAAAGTTGCATTTCTGATGTAATGTGTTTTGTGAATGCTAATATCCAAAAACTGTTTGTAATTGTTGTTTTGTACACAATGTACACTCTGTGACTGTATTTATCTTTGTATTTTAAAAATACATTTTTAAGCGTATATTTATAAAAGTGTATATAGAGTCTATTTTTCTATGGGAGCATGTGGGGTCAGGTGGATGAACTTTGAGAGCGCAGACGACATTCGCTGTACTGTTTTGTATTGTCATTCTTTTGTATTTGTCTCTATGATATCCTGCAGTAATATGAATATACACATGTCTTTGTGGTACAGTGTGGGCCGCAGACCGTGCACTAATAAAATGATCACAATGTTCGTAAGCCTTTCATTATATTTCACTAAACAGAGGTGGGTAGTGGGTAGTATATGGAGTCATATATTGTGCAGTGTAACAGTACTCTTACTGGATTAAAATTTGCAGTTACTCTACCGACTGTGAGTAAATATACAAGTGACAAAAGCTTGATGTTGATAATATGAAATTATTTGAACAGTTGTGTTTCTTGCACCGCTCCTCCAGGTATGATTTAGTTACTCTTACATGAGTGGTACATTTTACTCTTTTATTTTTTTGGATCTCTACTTTGTTCTTTGGCTTGAGTAATATTCTTTTTCTAGTATTCTTTTTCTACTATTCTAGTATTTTCAAGTAAGTTACAATGAGTTGAGTAAAAGTTTTGTCTACTCTTTCCACCTCTGCTCAATTACAGTGTACATGTACCGAAAATACATATTCAGAATACACATCCCAAGCAGATGTAGTGCCGTACAGTTACTCTTTCATCTGGTGGTATTACATTTTTGATGATACAGTTTAAAATACAAGACAGGACTAAGAGAATAGAATCGCAGCTCTAGTAGTGCGCTGCTATGCTCTGTTGCATCTCTAAATAGTGACAAAGAAATGCATTTTACAGTATGATAAGGCAACTCAATGTCAAAGTATTCTAGGGAGAATATAGTACTGATTGAACCTAGTATGCAATATGTTAGAAATTGCATTTTAACATTAGTACAGTATTTTGTTCCTAAATATGGTATTCTTTCCGTCACTACTGCTGGGTCAGACTTGGTATGGGATTAGCTTTTTAATTTATTTTTGCTCTTGTAGATATTTTGAAATGCATGTTGTGTGTGAAGGTAGCTCTAAAATGAATTTATCTTTGTCTTTTTCTTTCTCCCTTCCTTCCTTCCTTCCTTCCTTCCTTCATTCATTCCTTCATTCATTCCTTCATTCCTTCCTTCTTGCCTGCCTGCCTGCCTTCCTTTCAGTGTGATAAGTTCATTCGGATACCTTTACATGTTCTCCTCACTCAGAGAGTAGAGCGTGGGCGACATCAGCAGGTAGGAAGTGTCATTGCACCTTATCTTACGACTGAGATAGATAGGCAAACAGTGGCCCCTGCAGGACAAAGATGGTCAGAGCACGAGGTTGCACAGCCACATACACGGCCTGGCAAAACAAAAACAAACACAAAAAACAAAAACAAATTAAAAGTCGCCACCTAGATTTAACTAAGCAAATAGGTACGAGCCTCCTCCAGTTGGTCAGGTCTAGGTTCAGCAACAGTCTGTGCTCAAAGAATGAGGTCAGCTGATTACCTGAATATACTGAATGACCAAGTTATTCCATCAGTGGATTTTTTCTTCCCTGGTGGCACGGGCATATACCAAGATGACAATGTCAGGATTCATCGGGCTCAAATTGTGAAAGAGTGGTTCAGGAGCATGAGACATCTTTTTCACACATGGATTGGCCACCACAGAGTCCAAACCTTAACACCTCCAACACTGTGATTAAAATGTCAACAAGGGCCTAAATATTTAAGTATTATTTTATTTGAGGAAGTAAACATGGCTGTTACTATTCCCATAGATTATTATTGTTTTTTTTCTGTTTTAGACAGGTAGAAGTTAAAGGTGCACTATGTAACTTTTCTGAAGGGGGGTGCCCACCACAGGCTCTAGAGCTGAATTTATCTATCTTGCATTTATTCAGTGACAGAAATCTTTACTATTCATTGTTTTTACCATATACTAACCTCTCACTGATATCCCTTTTGGGTGATGTCAGTTGTTCACCTAGTGTACCTTATGCTACACCACTAATCCTTAACGTAACGAACAACGCCAAGCCAATCCATACTACAGCTGAAAAGTCCACAACAGCAGAGAGGGGCCATGTGCTCTCTCTGCTCGAGCTGTTTGTGAGGGGGGCGGTCACTCAGATATCGCCCTGTCAGTGGAACAATAGCTATGTGTGGGAGTGCGGACAGATTATTACTGTGTCTGTGTGGAGCCTGGATTTTTAAGCCTATTCTTGTGAGGAACTAGCTTCATGTTTTGGACTGTAATCCCACATCAAACCTTTCTACTGCTGCTGCTGCCTCTGTTAGGGAAGGAGCCTCTAGGTTGTGTGCTTGTGGTGGTTGTGAGCATGTGATGGAGGTGGTTCGAAAATGCCCAATTGGTTGTGGTTCGAAAAATGCCCAATAAAAACACACTTTTCCATATTGCTTAAAATGAACTTAAAAGTAATCAAAATTATCTAGCTTCTTTACATTTAGGTGTGTGCCTGCTGAGGTTTAGCAGCAGAGCTTTGTGCGTAGGTGTATGAGCTGAGAGACGAACAAGATATATACACATTTTTAATTGAGAACGACAGACTAAATAAAGAACATGTGACCCCCCTCATGTGTTCTTTATTCTCTAAGGCCCCTCCCCGGGAGCTTTTGATAAAAATAAATGTAATTTCCTGTAATCTCCGGTGTTTGAGGTGAAGAAATCCTGTTTTTATCAGTCTGAAATAGAATAGTCTAATGGGATCGTTGTTGTAGCCTGCCTATCTCCAAAATTCAAAGCATACAATTGTTTATTAGACTCTAACAAATGGTGTACTTTTATGCCTTACCTCTCATTAGCTTCCATTTTAGAAAGCTTCATCCCTTGGTTCTCTGTGGAGCCCCAGCCCTCTGCTCCCTGGCTATGATCTGTCCCTGCTCTCCAGCGCCCTGAGCGCAGCCTCACACTGGGCTGTGGACAAACGCTCCAGAACACAGTCTAAAACCTTTGTCCTGGACCTAGACTTAAGTGTTATGTTGTTTTTATGAGAAGTCAACTGATCTTTTCCTAGAAATGTGCCGTGGATCGATACAATACGTTAGTGCTATTGAATCTACAAACATATTATTGCATCAGCTGTTCTGCTCATAACATCATGAATAAGAGGTGTTGGGTTGTTTAAAAAAAATTAAAAATTAAAAATAAAAAATTAAAAATGGCTATAAGCTTAGATTGTCTAGAGCATCTTTATGGACTGTAAAATGTTCCTTCAGTCTTCGCTTGGCGCTATGTGCTGTTAAAGTTAAGACACATGTGTGCCGTGTCTCAGTCCGACAGTTGCACACTTCATCGGCTGCATTTGAGGGGCACTTACGTTACCTTTGGCGTAACAAGGCCTGTCCCATTTCATGAACCCGACGAATGCGGCTGACAAATATGCCCTGCATTTCCAGCGTTTCCATTGAGATGAACCGTGAACGAAGTATAAGTATAATATGTTTGTTCCTGGTGTAAGCGTCAAAGAGGACCAAGAGTCTGAAACATAAAGTCAGAAGCTTTAATGAGTTCCACACAGGTAAAGTGAACAGTGAAGCAACAGACTCTCCGGAAAGGATAGGTGGAGAGCCCTGAGATGTGCATGTTGACAGCTTTTATAGGGTCTCCCAATGTGTGCATGTGTGTGTGTGTGTAAGACAGGTCCTCCTCTGGTCTTTATGGTGTTACACAAATGTTTACAACCCTCTCAAAGTGGGGGTCACACATTCCTGAGATGTGTCTTTAACCAAAATGACCAGAACATAGCTGTTATCATACATCCTTGTAAGCTCCTGCGCTGGTCTCCAAAGCTTCTTGGTGATCCCCCACGCATTCTATATCCACTGGTGGGCACCTGTTGTTTACCTTAGCATTAGTAAATCAAGATATCAGTTTGATTTAGTTCTGCACTGCTACAAAATAGCTCACAGAAGCATGCATCCGAGCACACTTCTGTATTCCATCATGCACCGCCTATGACTTCTACTGGAGAAACAAGGTATATTTTCTTAAAGTTATGTAACACTACCTACTAAAGTTATCTAACACACCTATAACCTTATATTTGCCTATTGATATTCCAAAGGAAAGATTAATTCCTTACTTCAATTGATCTAAACAGATATAAACACCTGTGATGATGACACCTTGACTCTTCTTCAGTTAAATTATAAATAATTAAAGGTAAAACTGTAATTATTTCTGAGTTCACATAACATAAGCGACGTAATGTAAGTGCACAGACAGCGGTTGACATACGCGCTGTGGCCTAGGCCTGTACCCTTTGTCAGCGGGTCCTTCAAACGGTACTTTTTAGTGTGCAACCGTCGAATTGAGACACGGCAGTGGAGTGAAGCTGTGACAGGCAGACACACAACAGCGAGCGAGAAACAGAACAGAGGGGAGCAAAACGACAGTGAAATTCTTTAATTCTTGCATTTTTAAAACAACTTTTATACATCTGTTGCATCATGGGGCAAATATTAAACCTCAAAAAATGTGTTGACCACGAGGGAACTCTAATCAAAGGAGCAGGTGTTTAAGCACCCCTGGGGCATATCTGAGCACGTCCCTCTTGCCTGGATTTACATTTGCAGTGGTGCAGACCATGGTGCAATCACAATGTGTAAAGGGAAGGAGGCATTCAAGTGCCGTTACCTGCTTCCTGTTTGGCAAGAAGCTCATCGAAACTTCCCGCCAGAAGAAGGTAGCTGCTAGCATGGCTGCAACAAACCATTTTACTAGTGATACAAATTCTGCTACAACCAGTACGCTCCGACACTGCCCCAATCTAGGAAGACACTTAAGGTGAAACCTGCCAGCCTTCCCTGTTGTTAAATCTGTTGCATCTGTTTGTTTGGTAATGTGGCTGTGGTGTAGTCGTGGATCTATGGTGAAGTCGGTCAGGAGTGTCTGTTGTCTGGTGTTGCTGGTGGACTAGTGCCTAGTTAGGTTTGTAGAGTGGTGGCTGTTCCCTGTTGATTTGTTGTTGACAAAATGTCAAAATTGTGTTTTTTGGTGTATTGGTTGGTTTAGTGTTTCTGGTGTAACATTGGATTGGTTGATTTGGAATTTTGGTTCTGGTAGGCTTTGAAGGACAAGGGATCTACAGTAGGATTGGTAGTTATTGTAGCATTAGTATTAGTAGCTGTAGCATTAGCAGTAGTATTACTGTAGGGTCAGACAGGTCTACTATTGAGATATATGACAGCCAGCTCACCTTCTGTTCCAGTTTGAGGTGTAAATCTTACAATGACTTTTTCAATGTTTTCAGTGTATTTTACATATAGTAGAAATAATTACTTTTTTTTTTTTATTTCCCTCCTAGCTGCTTAAACATGGCACACGTGCACAAGGTGGGGTGGTAGGGTAAGACAGGGACAGACAATGTTTAATATAAGTCAAATTTATTTTCCGGAGTCCAAGTAATTCATAACAGAACTGACATGTCTGAGCTCCAGCTGTTAATTCAAACATACCAGCTTGAGCTGTGTACTGCTGGGCAAAAACATGACTTGCCCCTAACCCCTTGTTTTTGCAGGTTTTGTGAATTGTACCAAAGTAGTACCACAAATCACAAGCTCAAATAACACAAGAATTCTTCTTGGTGTGCAAGGTGCCATATTGCATTTAAAAGAAATGCCTAATTACGCATAGCCTTGAGACAGTCATGCTTACTCTCCTGCTACAACTCATCCTGTTACATTTTTGCTACGCCAAGCTAAAACTATGTTTTAGAAAAGTACAACTCAAATGAACATAATTCACAAACTGTGACTAATTCCTTAGAACCACATTTTAAATTGAGACACATTGCCGCAGATTCTTTGGTGTTTTACTATGAAGCTTCCCCCTTTTATCTGCAGATATTTTCATCATTAAATGTGATTCACTGTAAAGATATGATACAGTGTCTAATCTCCACAGGTTCCATTGGTAATAAACCAGCCAAGATGTTTGTGGTGGATAAATGCCCTGATCTATTCAAATGTAGTCGTTCTGCCATGTTTGAACAGTATACTGCATGACACTACAACTTTCCCACAGGACAGGTTGTTAGGGTCACAGGTTCAGGTCATATTCTTTCAATACATTCACTAATAAGTTTAGCCTTAAATAGACCCAGAACTTATACCTAATTTCCTGTGTCTATATTTGTGTGAGCATACTTTCTCAGACTCTAAAGCATTAATCACAAGGCTCAACAATAACTATCAAAGCAATTTAACAGCAGTTATTTTTGGCAAAAGCCCACTTAAACTGTCCTATAACCTACTTCTGGTCCATTGTGCTTTTATCTGCTATATATAGTTCTAATCTATGATGCCCATGGATCATTATGTTGTAATTTGGACATTTTAAATTAGAATATTGATTGAAAATCAATTGATAAAAAACAAGTCTGCTAACTTCTGGGTTGGAAAATTAAAGAGCCCAGTGGGAGCTATTTTCCACCTGCCCCATTTACAATATGTCACCACAAACGCCATTTCAATAAAGTGACACATGTTGTCAGTCTCTCCTATGGTTAACAGTAGATTGCGCTAGTGAGCAGCAGACTTTTCAAAGTTTGGGCCCAAGTGGCTACACGACACTGCTGAATCCTACATGTATCATAAAACTGTGTACTGGTCGCTGTAAAAATTGGGGGTAGATTGGAGCAATGACATCTTGCCTATTTGAGTAATCTTTATTCTCTAATCACTCTAAATACATCTTTGAGAGGGTAAATGAGAAGAAAAACAACTACAACACGGTTAAAAGCTCTAAAAAGTCAATTTTGTGCAGTATGTCTCCTTTAAGAATACAATGCTTCAAATGAGAGATGAACGCTCAAAGAGTGTCCTCCCTGAGCTGGACTTGGAGTGAGCTTCCTGGGTTGCCAATGTCACGCTGCATACATGTCCACAGAGTCAGTGCCATGAGACAGAGGAGGGCTGTAGGCCAACCCTCAGTCCCACTCAAACACCTGCTGTAGCTGCACTGGACTGTGGCCCCTGAGGAGTTTAGGGCCCCTAAGGAGTGAGGGTCTCCAGACCAGTTGGACATCTCTGGCAGAAAACATGCAAGTTACAGCCAGTGTGTTTGAAGTGAAATGAGTTTGAATTTTTTTTGTTTTTACAATTATAGTGGCAAATTCAATCTGTTCTCTATAAAAGGAAAGCCTACATGTATCTATATCTATATCTATATTAGAGGTAAGATTTTAAGCCCGAGCCCGACCTTTTAGGCCCGGGCTCGGGCCTAAAATGTCAATCATTGCTTCGGGTCGGGTCGGGCTTCTCTCTCGCTGACTTTAAAAAAATAAATAAATATATGTTCATAAAAATGTATACTAAAACGATGTGTGGATACTAAACTAAGGAATACTTATGTTAAAATAAATAATTTGGATAAAACAGAGAAGGCGCTGTAATGTAATTGCTATTTAACTACTAAACAGGAGCCGCAGAGCCAGAGCTCTGTGCACGTGAACGCCGCCCTCTTAATAATCTTCCCCTCCGCAAGTCCGCATCTATTTTGACCTGGTATCCCCAATATGGAGGAGCAAGAAGTTAAGGATAAACTAAAGACAGGAGAAGTGAAAAGACAAACACGCACCAGTAAGAGTGAGGTGTGGAAAAGCTTCACATTAATTGTAGAAAATGCTACAGAAACTTGCGTTGGCTTCGCTGAATGTGTCAATGTGGCGCTTTGCTTTCATATGAGAGCAAAAGACTGGCACCTCGACGCTGAGCAGGCATTTAAACAGCTGTACTGGCAAAATTGAAGATCGTCAAAGTCAAACATCTAGTCCTCACAAATAAAATATGAAATTTCGGGTTTGCTTCGGGCCTGCAAATCAAGTTAATTGGTCGGGCTCGGGCGGGTCGGGCGGGCTGGATTTTTTACGCCAGATCTTACCACTAATCTATATCTATATCTATATCTATATCTATATCTATATCTATATCTATATCTATATCTATCTATCTATCTATATATATATAATTCAATCTGTTTTATATATATATATATATATATATATATATATATATATATATATATATATATATATATATATATATATATATATATATACACACACATACATATACACACACACACACACACATATATATATATACACACACACACACACATATATATATATACACACATATATATATATACATAAAAAATTTAAATTTAAAAACCTCTGCACATAGCAGAGTTTCAAGAGCAGAAGACGGCCTACATTCCTGTAGGCCAGTTGTTATATTCATTAGCCTCCATTTTAGAAAGACTCATCCCTTGGTTCTCTGTGGAGCCCCAGCCCTCTGCTCCCTGCCTGTGCTCTGTCCCTGCTCTCCAGCGCCCTGAGCGCAGTCACTGTTTGAGCAGCAGCCTCAGACTGGGCCGTTGACAAACGTTCCAGAGAATAGTCACAGTCTAAAACTTTTGTCCATGCACCTAGACTTAAGTGTTATGACAATGACATCATTTTATTGTTGATAAACAATTCAACATTGTTTAAAAATCATTGTTTTATTGTTGTTTAAAACAACTTTACACATCTGCTGTCTTCATAGGGCAAATATTAAACCTAAAAAAATGTGTTGACCTTGAGAGCACTTTAGTCAAAGGGGCAGGTGTTTAAATACCACCTGGGGCCCATCTGTGCACGTCCCTGGCTGGGTGGATGGTTGGAGGTGGGTGGAGATGGCTGGGTGTCCACTCCAAACTGCTGCAATCTGCCTCTACAATAGTGAACACCTGCCTCTACTAGGGCTGGAGCGTTATTGTGGCGGCTGTTGTGGGGTTGGGTGGAGGTGGATCGGTGGAGGTGGTTGGGTGGATGTCTGTGTGTCCTCTCTAAGCTGTTTTTATCTGTCTGTACAATGGTAAACACCTGGCTGATGGCTGACTCTGCTTGGGCTGGAGGATTGAGTTGTTGGGTGGAGGTTGTTTCGGCGGTTTAGATGGAATTGGTTGTGTGGATGTTTGTGTGTCCGCACTAAGCTGATGTAATCTGTCTGTATAATGGTAAACACCAGGTTGCTGGTGGCTGCAGTTCCACGGCTGTGAGCTCAGAAGAAACTGATAGCAGACAGGGACAGGAGGAGAACTGTGAATGAAACTGGGAGAGATCTGTTTTATGCATTGTACCAAAATAAACAAAGAGGTTACAAGTGTTCACACTTGTCTGGTTTTGATCTGGTTTAGTCCTGATGCAGACTTGGACCTGTAGTCCTGGTTTAGTCATGGTCTTCAGGTTTAGTTATGGTTGTTTAGTCAGGAGCGAGGCTGTTGAAGGTACATGTCCCCTTTTCCTCACTTAGGACTGCTGTCAATCAAGCCTGTTGCTAACATTTGCAGAAGTGACCTCAGGGAAAGCAGGCACTGGATATGTCAGTTATTAATGTTCATATCTTACAACAGGATCATGTAGAGCGGTCAGTTGCAACCCAGAGCTTGAAGGAACCACTTTGCGCCCATGTTTACTTCCTATTTGGAATGCTCTGGCTATTGGGCTAGCTATGTCCATTTATATGTATAGTTTGTAAATGCAGCTCTTGTAATCTGCGTCAATAGATGCTGACAGGTTAATCACAGCACAATAGTATAAGAAAAGAAATGAGACATATATATGTTATAGAAATCTGCATATCTTTATGAATTTTTATACCCTAAGGCAGGGGTCGGGAACCTTTTTTACTCAAAGAGCCATGAAAGCTAAATATTTGGAAATTCATTTCAGTGAGAGCCATATAATGTATTTTAAGACTGAATTCAACTAAATGTGAGTACAATAAGCCTCTGATTTATTCTTTTAAATAATTGTTGTTAATACTCACCATTAATGCGACTTGTACTTGATGTTTTTAAGCTGTGAGAATGACGCTCACATGCACAAAGATCCAACCATGGTCAATACAGCAATACTCACACTCACATATTAAAGGAAGTGTCAGAATATACTGCATTTTTTCACACAACTACCTCTATTTTACATATCCATCCGTATTTGTTAGTGATGGTCAAATGAGGCGGAGCTCCGGAGCACGTCTCGTTCTTTCTGCCTCGGAGCTTGTCTCGCAGCAGCCGCTCACGTGACCAAAGTGTCACAGTGTCGGCCCCTCCCCCTCCTGCTTCTCTCTGCGTGTCAGCGCATAAATAGTTGTTTTTTTTTTGTTTGTTTGTTTTAATGTTAAAAACAGAATATATACTATTTATGACTTCTAATAAAATAGAAAATAGAGTTTTGGGTTCCCATATGGTTGTGTTCTGGTTTGCAATGGTTAAATTTGTCCACTAGAGGTCAGTGTTTCTCCGAGGCCTCAGACACGTCGAACCATTTGAGACAATATTGAGACTGAGGTGTCAATGCTTCACGAGGCTCCATTCGCCCATCCCTAGTATTTATTCTTTGACGCACTGAATAAGCGACTGGGAAAATCCCCGTGGCTCCTGCCTCTCATTTGTCATTTTCGAGGGACAACAGAGACAGTTTACCGTAATGACGGTAAAATATCTAAAGAACCTCGTGACTCTGCTTTGAGATGCCGTTTGAATTTACATGAAGCACAGTTGGTTGCGGAGTTATGGTAATAAAAAGTCTACCACCGCGAGTCTATCAGCGACGATAGCATCCGACGCTAAAGGGCTACAACAAATGAGAGTATTTTATGTTTTGTCTGCGAGCCAAATGCAATCATCAAAAGAGCCATACCTGGCTCGCGAGCCATACGTTCCCGACCCCTGCCCTAAGGGATGCTAGGATATCCTTATAATCACAGTTACTTGCCGTACATACAAATCAATGCTATCCCCATAAAGATAGGTGTACCCTCTATCAGAAAAGTTAGAGTGCATCTTTAATCCAAAGTCACCCATATCTTAACTTAACTCAGACCTATTCTGCAAAATCGACTTTTCAGATATTTTAACCATGTTATAGTTGTTTCCCTTTAACATTTCAAAGATTCAAGGATTTTTGCCATTGTCACAAGCAACACATTTAGGCATTAAACAATAAGCATGGCTCGTGCAAGACAGTATTTGTGCAATTCATAAAGTGCAAATGCTAGACTATAAACATATTCACTACTAAGGTGTAAATGAGTTGTTTGTTGCATCAATGCAGAGTCCAGTTCACAGTCATGACAAGTGTGGGGAGTGGAGCGTTATGCGGACCCTAGGTGGAAGGAGGGGGAGAGGGGAACAGTTGAGGAGTCTGATTGCCTGGAAATAGAGGCTCTTAGCCATTCTAGTGGTTATGGCCAAAAGTGACCTGTACCTCCTTCCAAAAGGCAGCAGGTGGAACAGGAGGTGTGCTGGATGGGAGTGGTCTCTGAGGATGTTGTGAGCCCGGCACAGGCAGCAGGAGGTGTACACAGTGGCAATCTCTGGGAGGTTGGAATTTGTTTTTCCAGCAGTTTTCACCACCCTCTGGGGTGCCTGCCTGTCTGCCTTAGGGCAGCTGTTCAGCTTCCTGAGGTAGGACAGCTACTGAGCTTTTCCTACAGCAGAGATGATGTTTTGGCCCAAGGACAGATCCTCTGACATCATTAGGCCCTGGAATTTCAAGCAGGACACCCTCTCCACTGCCTCTCCATTGATGTTTAGTGGTTCGTGGCTTGCCACTTTACGTCCACAATCATTTCTTTGGTTTTCTTTATGTTTAAGGACAGATTGTACTTTTTGCACCACACCACTAGTTGGTCAACCTCTTCCCTGTATTCAGTCTCATTGTTGTTTGTAATGAGCCCAAGTGCAATTGTGTCGTCTGCAAGTTTCATGATGTAATGACTGAGGAAGAGGGCGTGTAGTAGTGGGCACCATGGGGAGCAACTGCGTTTATGTAGATGGCAGATGAGATGTGCTCACCCACTTTCACACACTGACAGTGGTTGGTTAGGAACTCCAATATACAGTTGCATAGTGAGCTGTCCAGTCCAAGGTCACACAGTTTCAGAGTGTGTTCACTAGAATGATGTTAAAGGCCTATCTTTAATGAAAAAGCTGCTTGCCATAGGTGTTTTTGTTTACCTTGTTGAATTTGTATTTGGAGTGATTTGTGCAAGTTTGAGGAACCTTTAATTACTTATTTTAAAGATGACATGTTGCTGATCAACCCTTGTCTCCACCACCGCTTGTATAGGCTCTCTGCTCTGTACTTACTTTGTTTTATTTTACAATTTAATTTTCTTAATAAGAAATACACACAGGATTAGCAACACTACATAGTCATTTTGGTACAAAATTTTCAGCTTTTTGCTGTGATGACATTTATGGCGACGTTAACACCCACTGGGCGCTGCAATCAGGACATAGAGGTCAGTGGACTTATGTTTTTTATTGAGTTGTTTTAGATGAATATTGCAATTTAAAAGGTGCAAATTATCCATAATGTTCCACGGGTGGTATACATTATAACTATAGCGCAGACACAAGCACACTATGTCTTCTCTAACTAAACCCTGTTGTTATGTTGTTGATCTAATATTGAGGGCTCTGACCTTTTGGTCCCCACAAAGCAAAAAGTCCCCATGGAGTCACTACAGATTTCAGTCCCCACAGTGTGACGAGTACCCACTCACACACACATACGGCACATAAAATTAGGAAATACAATGAATGTGATTAAATCCTGCAGTTCTGCGACAGAAGCTGGCTTCCAGAGGAGCTGGGTCAGACATGCTCAGTGAATATTCAATAATCATAAAGGAGAGTTATAAGATACAAGGGACCAGGACAATATACCAGGAAAGGATTGGAGCAGACTGTGCTGCACAATCTGAGAAAGTGTTAGACAAAAAAATAAAATAATAATAAAAAAATAAAATAATAATAACAATAATAATAATAATAATAATAATAATAATAATAATAATAATAATAATAATAATAATAATAATAATAATAATAATAATAATAAATAAATAAATAAACAAGAAATAAAGAAGATATAATACATAAAAAAACATAATGAAAATATATATAATAAATCAACCAATAAAAAAAGAAAGCAATCAATCAATACATACATACATACACAAAATAATATTTACATTACATTATATTTGCCTGAGATCCAGAATACACACTTCTCCAGTACTTTAATACTAGATGTGAGTCACCTGTGACTAGACCTTTGAAACTTTTCATATGGGTGTGATTGACAGGTGGATTAGTCAATCAGTGGCAAACTAAGTTTTGACAAACTAAGAAGTGCAGCTTGTACAGTTCAAAGGACAGAAGTTAATGCCTATTGGATTGTGTGATTTGACCAGTTTGTTTTCCCTGTTTCCATGGCAACTCTGCATAGCGATAGCTATACTTGTCAGCTAGCTCTGAAATTCAACAGACTTTTTACAACAATGTAACAGGCATTCTACACCAAATACGGTACAAGACATTCCACAGGTAACACTCTGAAGGAGTGTACCATCTCCTCACTGAGTGAGAGTGAGGCTTAGGAGAGGCGTTCCTGTTGTGTGTCCAGACTTCACCTGGCTCTCCCTGGAGGCTGCTGTGACGCTTTCAGGACACAGGGACAGAGAGAAGGGAGTTTTGTCCTGGGGGCTATTACACTCCTCAAACTGCTCTCCTGCTCCTCTATTATTATTGTATTTTACTGGTCAGTGTGGTTCAATTGCCCCTCTGGGACAAATAAAGTGATTCTAATTTGATTTGAGTGCACTAGTGACCAAATAATAAAATACAAACAGGAGTCAGTTTCATGGGTCAGTCTGAAAAAAAGTCATTACCATGGACAGGCAGACAGAGTGCATTTTACAGCAGAGACGGTTTCTTTTGCATTGTTCCTGTTTTAGAGTGACTTGTTTTGAGTCACAGTCTTATACAAACAGATGAAAAAGTGAATTCTAAGTAAATAAATAGTGCTTTTGAGTGACCTCAGCCTACTGGAATATTTCCCATGTTTGGGGCGGAATAACAAAAAACGAAAATACATAAACTACTGCAGGTGATTTTGCAAAGATAAAATGATGGAAAAAGTGCAATAAAAATAAAGTGATTATAAGCAGAGACTGACAAGGAGAGGAATGTGAGGCACTCTGCAGCAGTCACACTAAAACTGGAACTGAACCCCTGCAGGGTCTACAGCACACACACACACAAAGAAACACAGAGAAATACACAGAAATACACACACAGAAACATACACACACAGAGAGACACACAGAAACACACACTTGCACAGAAATACACAGAAACACTCAAATACACGCACACACAAAAAACAAACTCACAGATAAACACACAAACAAACTCACACATAAACGCACACACACACACACACACACACACACACACACACACACACACACACACACACACACACACACACACACACACACACAGACAGAAACACACTTACAAACAAACACAAACTCTCTCTCACACACACACAGACACAGAAACACACTCACAAACACACACACACACACACACACGCACACACACACACACACACACACACACACACACACACAACACACTTACAAACACACACAAACTCACACACACACAGAAACACACTCACACACACACACACACAAACACACACACACGCAAAGAAACTCGCACATAAACACACACAAACACACACACAAACACACACCCACACACAGACACACACAGAAGCATACACATGCATAGATATACACAGAAACACTCAAACACACACTCACACATAAATACACACAGAGAAACATGCCTTGAAAATCATGCATTCTTACTTTGAGCATACTTGCCTCTCCACAGATCGCAGCAGTTAGTTGTATACCTGGAATAGTTCATGTCAGAGTCTCAGTTTTACAGATGCAAAGTTAACAATTTCCTGCTTGATGGAAACAAGTCTACCATATTGTGCCATCTGGCCCTCCGACCACCACCAATGACTTTTGTGCCACATTCATTCTAGGCAAAGTGTCTTGCTTAAGGACACACTCTCAGTTTACATTAGAGCCACTGTGCCCCCACTGTGACAGCTGTTATTCCTGTGGCCTCCCATCCAAGTACTAAAAGGTCCCAAACCTGCTTAGTTTCAGAGACCAATGGATATGAAGAATTATCGAGGATGTGGCCACCTTAAAGAGGGGGTATTTTACTTCTATGGGGTATTTTCCACGAACATATAACATATTTAGATCACCATGTAACCTTTTAATTGTTTTGAAAATGGTATATATAAGTGTTTACATACATGTTTTACCTTTGTTTTTGGTGCTCTGAGTTTCCCCTCCCTTCCTTCCTCACATTAAGCATCGCATCAGGTTTGTCAAATTGTTGTGTACAGTTTTGTATCAAGTTTTTGTATAATTATGGAGACTTGTTGTGTGGGAGCATGGGTGATGTAAAGTTGTGGGCTGAGCATTGCACAGAATCTTCCAGGTCAGCATAAGGAGGGTTCAAATAGAGCCCAGAAGAGATCACTAAAGTACTGAAACTTGCATGGATGATATCTAAATCCTCTTCTAGCATGTTTTTGATGAGGGAACAACATAACATGGTAGAAAGCTAAAAAAAAAGAAAAAAAAAAGAAAAAGATTTAGCATATTATCCCCTCCTTAAAATAAGAAAAACATACATTGTTGGAAATCAGGCTGTGAGAGCATACATAAATGAGCTTTTATCAGTTCATGCATGTGCATGTAAACTGTTTCCTGAGCACTAGGGGGAGCTCTTCCTTCTTCTGCACCCTCTGCTCTTGTGTGCCAGCTCAAAGCAGGATCAGCGTGGGAAAAACCAAAGACTGTGTGTGATCCGCCCATATCCCGCTCAGATCGCTCTTTCGGCATGCTGTCTCCAGAGAGAGGCCGTGGCTCTCCTCTACGTTCAGCCGGATCATGGCCGCACCTGCCCCTAGACGCTGCCCTGGTCTGTGTGCTCTTAAAGAGGATCCACCCAGCTCCGCACACTGCTCCAGAACACTGCTCAACACTCGGGTAGATGTGCCAAGCCTCCCCTTCACTCAGACAAGGGAGTGAGAGGCTATGTCCCCTCACTGGGTACAAAAAAAATAAATAAATAAATAAAAATGTGTATGACAGGTTTTTATGATCTTCTAATTTTGACTTATTTCGATGAGATCAGGGTGGGACCTATTGTAAATATATTTTATAGTTTTGCACAAATCAAGAAGCAATTCGAATTTTTTTTTATAAAATAAAACATTTCGCCACTCCAATCCAAACACCTTCATCATTTCTGGTCAGAGTGACCAGAGTTAACCCCCCACCCAAAAAAAAAACCTAAAAAACAAATGGTTTATGGTTTGAGTAGGGAGTTAAAGAGGCCATTTTGTTTGGAAAGTCAGTCCATCTTTGAGCAGAGATGGGATGGTGTTGATTACCATTTAGTGGTCTGAATGATTATGCTAGCTGTGGCTCAGGAACAGTTATGGTATGGTATGGTATGCTTTTATTTTGACAGGGACAGTGCACAACATTACATTGACCTTAAAAAAAACAGGAAAGATGTACGGTGCCAGGTTATAGTAAAGATACTAATTTCCACCTGTAGTCCCTGGGCAGGCTGATGTTAAGTAAGAGTAACAGTTTGGTGTAGATGGATGAAAGACCTGTAAACATATGATACACACACCAAATACAGCACATCTTGCCCCCTGCTATCACTCATACTGATACTTTAAACATTATTTCAACAACATAAATGAGTTTCATTAACATTTTACTTGTCAAATAATAATTTCATGTACATTAGAGAAGCTTTGGACCAGTGTGTACTTCGTGATTTCCAATCACGAAGTACATCTCTAAACCTAAACAAATTGTCAAACTGGGAATGAAATTGTAAAACTTTTAGCGAAATCTTAAATATAATGATCTGTATTTTTGTCCAGTTAGTAGTTTAACCCGTTTAAATTACTTGAAATAATAAGTAACCCAGTCATTAGATCTGACATTTAATGTGTTTATACATGCCCAAGAAATCTCATTAAAAAATGAAAAATTAACATTTAACAAAACATTTAAACTGAAGTGAATCACCCAGTTGTATTTGGAACAAGTACAATGCATTTTGAAATCACTCTTTCAGCATTTCACATTTTGTCTTACATTTCATGAAATCAGATTCTCACATCAGATGAAACTGTTCACATGACATTTGAATAAGGACATTTTTGGTGTGCACAACTGATGAATGTGTAAACCACCTTCTGATCTGACCACTCCACCTTCTCATAGAGAACTAGTCACTGGGACAAGGTGAGTGAAGTGTCTTGCCCAAGGACACAACAGCAGTCACTAAAGTTTATTTATTTATTTTATTGGGACAATGCATGTTAATGAACAGACATGATTCAACAACAACGTAAACATGCCAGATTATGGCCAAAGGCTAATTTCTGTCCGGGGCTGGAGTCCCAGAAGGGATAAAAATTGCACACTATAATCATTGCACAGTTAGTTGCACCATAGTTGCCCATAGTTGCACATTCCACTCATTGCACATTCCACTCATTACACAGTTCCCATTATTGCACCATCCAAAATACTGCACATTTCACTCATTGCATAGTCCCCATTATTTCAGTCAGTTTTTCCCACCCATCAAAGACAATTACATTTTACTCCCACTCCCTTCATATTTTGCCCATACATGCAAATATGTCTCTATGGAAAAGTTAAAATTGCATTTCCACTATGGATGAGTGTATATTTGGTTTGACTATAATCAGTACTGGGAGACTGTTCCACAGGTTCGCACCTTGGACAGATAATACATTCTGACCAAAGGTGGTCTGTCTGTGGGGGTCACAGGTCACCTCTGGTGGTAGCTCATGTGGCTCTTGCTAAATTCCCTTTATATTTAATGTACTCCTTTAACGGTGATGCGAGGGAGTATAGGACCTTATAAATTAGGCAAGCTCTTTTAAGGTTGAACATGTTGTTAAAATCCAAAAGTCTATTCTTTTTCAGGACATGGCAGGGGCGGTGGGAAATGGGTTTTATGAAGTATTTTTAGGTCTTTTTATAGAAGATTTCAATGGTTGTAAGTGTTGTGGAGCAAGAGACCAGGTAGTTACACAATAGTCTACGTGGGAGATGATCATAGAGTAGAAATAGATTTTAGCAGCACTCAGCACTCATAACTTATTCTGGATGTGATGGAAATACTGATTATTGAATTGCATTACCTGGGATATTTTGTTTTATGTGACTTTTAAAGGACAATGTTGGGTCTAGGATAACTCCAAGGTATTTAAATTATGACACCAGATCAAGTTCTACTCTGTTAAAAGAGACATTTGATTTAGTTCAATATGACGTTTTGAAAATTACATACAGACAGTTTTTTGTGGTGTTTACCAAGAGGCACTAGTCCTTAAGCCAGTTATGCACAGACATGCAGCTGTGAGGTCATCAGCAGCTTGCTGAACGTTTTTGGCTTGAGTGTATATGACTGCATCATCCGCATACATCTGTGAGAATACATTTGGACAAGCATTTGGTAAGTTATTGATAAAGAGGGAGAATAAAACTGGCCCAAGGATGTACCCCTGCGGGACACCAACATCACAATCTAAACACAAATATTTTACACCATCAACTACCACATACTGTTTCCTGTGGGACAGATATAATGTAAACAATTGAAGAGCTTGGAGATGTTAAACTGAGTCAACCTGGACAGCAAGATCTGATGGTTTACGGAGTTGAAGACTTTCTTCAAGTCTAAGAAGACAGCCCCAACACAGGGACTCCTATCAACCAAGCTCTTTATGTGTCTGTGGAGTAATCGGTGGGAAAGTGGATGTAATGAGGGTTTGGTGTTTTCTAAATGAGCAGTGAGAAGTTTGACCACCCACTTCTCAGCTGTTTTAGATATAACAGGAAGTACGCTCATACAGCAATACAATATCTGTTTTAACACCTGATTTAAAAACTAGTGTTACCGCAGCTACTTTCCAATCAGGTGGAACAATCAAACATTTAAAGGACATATTGAGGAGATGGGTGATTGGTCGTACAAGAGGATCCTTAAATTCTTTTAAAATTTGTATTTAGACCAGTTGCATCAAGTGCTTTTGAGTTTTTAAATCCTGTAAATACTTTGGCGACTTCATGGTCTAAAATATCAGTGATCCTGATTCTGAGATCAAACTGTTTCCAACCACTTGTGCTTATGCAGGGAGTTAAGGTCTCATTCAGCTGAGCCGTGCCACAGAGGAGCTCATTTCAGAGGCTTCAGCTTTGGTGAAGAACAATTCTCTGCTTCTTCATCAGAAGATCTGACGTGGGATTGAAGAGATTCCTTCCACCTTCCAATAACATTTCCAGTTGTGGTCAGCTACTCTCCACCCGCACTGTACAGTTTACACTGCAAAGTTTACTTTGTAAAGTGTACACTGTAAAGTATGTACTGTAAAAATAATACTGTAAAGTTTACACTGTAAACGGTGTTGGTGAAGCACTGCTCCCTCCTCCTCTCTGGCCTCTCCCATCTCCTCTCACACCCACCTGTGATCACATGAGGTGCAGTATGCTCTCACCATTCTATCTGGAGGTACCCTTTCTGAGTGAGTGTTGTAAAATAGAACCTTTTATGATTCAAATGGTTCAATATTGGTGGTTTTCAAATTCTAGTATGTGATGATGTCATACTACTTTCACTAAACAGTAAATTCACAAATGTTCACAAATAATCTGATAATGTATATTACTGTCTAGACCCATTAAAGTCTTGTATTATGATTTTTCATAAATAAATGCTTTGTAAATAGTCATAGTTGTCCACGTCTGTATTAAATATTACTGGAATGTATGAAGAAATCAATACAACCCAATAGAGGTCAATCATAATCCATTTTCTTTTATTCCTTTTTAATTTTTTTTTATTATATATAATTTTATTTGGACATTGCTGATAAAAGAAGAAACATAAAATAGCTCAACACTGATTTGAATTTTTGAAGTGAGTTTTTGCAGGTGTAGTGGGGTTGTCCCCTTTTTCCCTGCTCAAAAGCACCCCGGTGAGCTCCACCCCTGACCCCGCCCTCATAGTTAGGGAGTATTTAAATGCACCTGTGGCCAATATGGCACTCTTTGCTGCTTGTCTGCTGCTGGACCAGGACCTGGCGTTTTAGGAGGTAGGAGAGAGGCTCTTTAACACAACTTAAATCGTGAGATTAACCTAAAACACATTTTTTCATTAGTCCTGCTCGGCAAGTGTTGGTCTGGGGGAGTCCAACCCAAGGCAGATCCTTACCAGGGCTGGTTACAGGTGGTAAGTTGAAGGCGAGGGAGCTGAATAGGGCAGAGGTGGGCCTTTTTAACAGATTTTTTGTTTCAGGTGGCTAAACCTGCTGCTGTTTTGCTGTTTTGCACTTTTGTCCCGTTTTGTACCATTTTGCACTTTTGTCCCGTTTTGCACCTTGTTTTGTACCTGTTTTGCATTTAGTTTTGTACTTTGTTTTGCATTTTGTTTTGCTGCGTTCCTTTTTGTTTTTTTCATATTGTCGGGTACTTTTATTAGCAGGTTTAGTAACTGGGTCAAATTTTAATACATTTTGTTTTCTTTCAGCGATGCTGGGTGCCTCCTGGTGGTTGGGCTATAGGCACGTTGGTGAGGTTCCCCACCTTTGCATGTGATTTAGTGCACTGGGATCACAATTGTAGTTTTGTGCACTTTTCATGTTGCTGCGCCGTTTGCTGTGTCCACTGAGGTGAGTATGTGGTAGCACCCCTGGGCACACCCCTGATAGTCTGCTCACCCCCGGTGGCCCCAGCTAGCTTATTTTTGTTTCTGGTAATTTTAAACCCCTTTTTTACTTCTAGGCCTATTTTAATTAGAAATTCAATTTTTAGCCTTTCTTTTGTAATAAAATTTGTCCAGCTTTTAAATTTAAAATGTTATAATAAATATATCTACCCCAAATTTAGTTGGTCTTAGTTAATTTCATTTTAGCCATTTGAATTTTTAAACTTTTATTAAATAAATACGATTTTAATCATTCATCACGTCTCTTGTCTCTTAATTCAGGATCTTATTTGTGTGTCTTTTTAACTAAATTTGATTGTGACCCTCGGGAGGGGCCTTTAAGCCCACACCCCGTCCCCTCTATGCCACACAGGTAACTATGGTACAGCAGCTGGTCTGAGCTGTGATTCAGTCTGAATGTGCAGTGCACAGCAAAAAGGTTTCTTCTGTTGTTTCCACCTCCATTCACTCTGGTAATCTATCTGGTAATCTGGAATTTACAAAAACACAACATAAAGAAATACAGGGGTCACTGTAGAAGTTAGTTATTATGCATAACTGGTCTGGATTGAAGTCGCTGACCTCATCCCCTGAAACAAAGAGAGTGAATGTGAATGCATTAGCGACACAGTAAAAGCATGAACAAGCCTGAGCCTTTGGAGGTGGGCTCTAAACAGGAATCTGTAATACCTCGCTTTGGAAAAGGAAATTGGATTCTGTCATCTAGATACAAGTTTAACTGAAGAATCCAGTTGGATGAGTAGCAAAACCTCTTCACTCTTAAAACTTTTGTTTAGTGCCAGAATTAAGTTTTCTGATCAAAATAAACTTTTAAAATGTAAAAATTTAGCAATCTTTTTTGGTTGTTTGTTTTTGTTTATCCCTTCCCCTTTACTTTTAGGATTCTATGCTACTTTCCACCTTTTCCAAATGTCTGTCTGACGCGGCGGCCGTCTTGGGACATGTATTGCCGTTGCTCAAGTTGCATCTGACAAGCCTTTATGTAACTTCAGTGATTATCAATGAAACAGGTGTGTGCTAGAGATGTGACGTTCATGTACAAGACAGCTCTTTTGAACGGTTGCTTAACATGATTGGACAGAACCGGATACATTTTTTAAAAGAACCAAATGATTTTCTTTCAAATTTGTATCAATTTTTATACTGATTAACAGTTAACCCAAACAAGAGTAGATAACACAAGTGAGAGCTTTGTAAACAAAAAAAAAACATATTTGGCATCATTGTAACAGTTAGTTTTTAAAATTGATTTTAAATATTGTATTATTAGTTTTATTTTAATTGTTCAAAGTTTCTCATTTTGAACCATTCATCAAATTCAAGGTGGGAGATTTTTTTTTTTTTTTTTCCCTCGACATCTCTCTCTCTCCCTCCTCTCTCTCTCTCTCTCTCTCTCTCTCTCTCTCTCTCTCTCTCTCTCTCTCTCTCTCTCTCTCTCTCTCTCTCTCTCTCTCTCTCTCTCTCTCTCTCTCTCTCTCTCTCTCTCTCTCTCTCTCTCTCTCTCTCTCTCTCTCTCTCTCTCTCTCTCTCTCTCTCTCTCTCTCTCTCTCTCTCTCTCTCTCTCTCTCTCTCTCTCTCTCTCTCTCTCTCTCTCTCTCTCTCTCTCTCTCTCTCTCTCTCTCCTGGTTATTCATGTCCATTTCATTCTCCTCCTCACTCTCTTCCCCCTCCCTTTGGCACAAAACAAAATTCTAATTTAAATTGTAATCGGCAAATCACAAAGGCTGAAATTATTCAGGTATGGCTGTGTTCTCTGTGATAATGTACCTGTAGGTTAGGTCATCTTTTTGTTTCATGTATTAAGATTTGTTTTATTTTTTTATTCCAGATTATCCATGGGCTGATTACCTTTCATAAGGATAGCAGTCAAATCAGATAAGACATTTGAATCCTGTAGGTGCCAACACTTTTTGGATTTAGATTTGCTTTGTTGCTTTTTATCATGTTATGTTGTAGGGCTGTGCAATTAATTATGTTTTAATTCAACTGGAGAAAATGGTAGATTGCAATTATTACCTTGGGGCTTTTCAATCAGCAAAGCTAAGCCTTATTAATATTTTACATTTATCAGGTTTTCAGGAGATTTTAAAATGTATGTATATAAAAAAAAATACATTTAAAAAAAAATCTCCTCACCGTCCGCGGGTGGTCTTTATCCCCTCTTTTTCCACGCTCGGGCCCTCTACCAGAGGCCTGGGAGCTTGAGGGTTCTGCGCAGTATCTTTGCTGTTCCTAGTTCTGCACTTTTCTGGACTGAGATGTCTGATGTTTTTCCTGGGATCTGCTGTAGCCACTCCTCCAGTTTGGGGGTCACTGCCCCGAGTGCTCAGATGACCACGGGCACCACTGAGGCCTTCACCTTCCAGGCCTTCTCCAGCTCTTCTTTGAGCCCCTGGTATTTCTCTAGTTTCTCATGCTACTTTTTCCTGATGTTCCCATCGCTTGGTACCGCGATGTCCACCACAACGGCTTTATTCTGTTGTTTATCCACCACCACTATGTCCAGTTGGCGGTTGGTTTGCTATCACCATTCTGTCAGTCTGTATCTGGAAGTCCCACAGGATCTTGGCTCGATCATTCTCCACTACCTTTGGAGGTGTTTCCCACCTTGACCTGGGGGTTTTCAGTCCGTACTCTGCACAGATGTTTCTGTACACTATGCCCACCACTTGATTATGCCGCTCCATGTATGCTTTCCCTGCCAGCATCTTACACCCTGCAGTTATGTGCTGGATTGTCTCAGGGGCCTCTTTGCACAGCCTACACCTTGGGTCTTGACTGGTGTGGTAGATCTGGGCCTCTATCGCTCTTGTGCTCAAGGCCTGCTCCTGTGCAGCCAGGATGAGTGCCTCTGTGCTGTCCTTCAGTCCAACTTTCTCAAGCCATTGGTAGGATTTCTTGATATCAGCCACTTCAGTTATGTTCCGGTGGTACATCCCATGCATCTATCTATCCTCTATCTGTCAGACCACAGATATATATATATATATATATATATATATACATATACATATACATATATATATATATATATATATATATATATATATATATATATATATATATATATATATATATATATATATATATATATATTATATATATATATATATATATATATAGCTCATTGGGGGTAGACAGCTATACAAATATGACCAAAACTGCAGTACAGATTCTCTGCTGCTGACCTCGCCTTTTGATAACGCTATTTCACCGTATCAAGCAGAGATTAGAGTATTTTCAAAGATTTGCATGTAAGTACAGAACCTGAAGATCGGGATAGGGCGTAGGTGAAAATGGAAAGCCTCAAAGTCTCAAGTTTAAAGAACAAATAGTATGTATTGTGACTCTAGGGCCATGTATGGATATAGATCCCGTTACATTATATTTAGAAGAAATATCAAATCATATTATTCACTGAATCACAACTGCCTGTGAGGAATACACATATTTTTGTTGTTTTTTTCTGTCATTTTGAACCCATCTGCGCAGACATTCACAGGAACACACGAGATGTTGGCTTATTTTGTTTCATATACAGGGAAGCTGATGCCATAATCAATGGACATAAAGTTAATAAAGCAAGCTTCAAACTGTCAAAGTTGCTGCTGTCTTACACACGAACCGGTACCAAAGCTCCACTGCTCTGCCCCCACCCACATCACCACTGCTTCACCAACGTGCACGCTGCCGGGGCAGACCCCTCCCTTCACTCATGCACACGTCAGCACCTGCGCCCTCTGCTGCAGCATCTCTCCTGAGCTCCTCCCTCTTTGCCCCATGTGTCAATCAAACCTGCTCATTATCAGCTCATTATTGGTTCATTATTGGCTCATGTTTAGGTAAATCTCATTCAGAACTCACTTTGCATTGTCCTTTTATGGTGAAACTGAGTTGTTAAAAGGGCACAAGGCTGGATTATCTGCTGGAGTGCATATGGAGGGTTTTTATAAATCTGTTTTTTTTTGTTTTTTTTTCTCGCAAGTGAACTTTGGATTTTTTTAATAGGTACACCTTTTGTCAGAGTTCCACATTATTATTATCTAAATGAGACCCCAGGAGACCTATAGACTTTTACCGCTTATGTCACAAAACTGGGAAATTCAAAATTGTTTGTTTTCATGGGTTTCTGACACCAAGCATGAAGAATATGTTTGTGGTCTGACTCTTGACAGGGCCAAATTCTCTGACTTGGTGGTTACCATGGCAACATCAAAGGAATGCATAAAACACAGTATTTTAGAAATGGAAATGAAGCTATCCCCATAAGCTGCCACTGTTGTTTTCATGCTACTTCAGCCTCATGTTTATGCTGCAGTAAACATGACTTTATAGCCCCAGAAGCAAATGTCTGCTTTGTATATTTCTGGATTGTTTTCCTTTTCCTTGTCACCTAAAAAGCCTATAACAGGTTAGAATACTAATTTTACTGAAACAAAGTATTTAAAGATAAGACAACTATATTTTAAAAAGACCTGTGCTTTTGTTTGCTATATAGTTATAATATTTGACACCTGTGGATCATTATGTTATAATTTGCACATTTTAAATCGCAATATTAATCTAAAATTACTTAAGAAAAGAATAAGCCCACTGATTTCCGTGTTCGAAAACTGCAAGGTGCTGCAGAATCCTACGCATATTATCGATTAAGAAAATGAAATTGAAGAACAAAGTACAGAGCAGTGGCTGTCAAAAAAAAATCTTGGTTGTAAATTGTGCCTAACTTTTAAATGTAATTTTCTGTCTCCCTGGTGTGATGTTATCAATATGTTTTTGAACTCTACTGTACTTCCGGTAATTTTCCTCTTTTTATTTTATTTTTTTTTTTTTTCAACTGGTCTTCATCAAAGTGATTGGTGTAAAACTATCATTTAGATAGGACATGCATTATGCCACCAAAATTTGAAACTTTATTTGAAACTCTATTTATTTTGACAAAAAAAACCCAAAACATAAAAACAAACAAAAAAACAACAACCCCAAAACACTTGTATTGAATAAGTAATATCTCCATAGTGACAAGCAGGTGACGGGCCCTCCATCTCAAAAGTGACATAGTGCACCTTTTAGTGAAGATTATCAAACAAACTAGTGTGTATTCCTTTATGTAACAATATATAAGGAATGATAGTATAAAAATAATAGTCTTATTGTATCAGGATTATTCAAAAGTTACCCCAATAAAGGGCCTGCACTGGATTTTAATTCATTCTTGTCAAGATAAATGCTCTTCACATCATACACTGTGGTTAAAGCTGCTAAATAAAGAAAAAAATGAGACAGTACAATATGATCTATTCATTGTAGAAAGCATTTTCTTGGGTAATAACTAACACAGACGCTCCTGACAGGGCACAGTGTTACTAAGAATAATGGGAAATGAACTGTGTGACACTATACCAGACACTTGATTCTTTTCCATAGTACATTTTCAAGAGTGAAAAATGGGAAATGGTAGCAGCTATTGGAGGACAAGGAAACAACTGCCTGACACTATACCAGACAGCTGTTTCTGTGTCAAGGTGCAATATTACAGCAGTAGAAAGGACTAAGTGGGAGGGGCTTAAAGGTCCTACATTATGAAAAATTTACTCTTGTGAGTTATAAGCCATGTTAAAATGTTGTTACCTCCTCAGAAATGAACCTGGAGTTGAGTTTAGTTTTGCGTAACCCTGCATTATTAGTTTGTCTACATCCCCAGAGCTCAAAATGCTCTGTTCGATCTTATGTTGTCATGAAGCGGTAATTTTCAGGTACCTTTTACCTTTTGTTCAGTAGAAATGGGCAATTCTAGGCAATTCTAATAAAGTTGTATGGAGGGTTTAGATATGCAGGGCTTGTGTGTTAGACGGTGAATGAAGCAAGGCAACTCCAGGTATGTTTTTGGGGAAACATACTGACTCATGGCTTGAAACCAGGTACTGGCAGTTTAATAGTGTCTTTAGTGTCCGATCCAAATCCGAATGTACTGACAAAATAGTGAAATAAAACACCAGGATGTAGAGTGTGTTAATATGAACATTTTAAGACCAAAATGATGAGCCTGAGATCCGCAGTTATGGAGAGAGGGGTGGCAGTTGTTCAGTGTAAATTGAATGGGAGCCAGAAGCACGCTCATGCTCGCCTCCTATTTGGAATGTGAGGACTAGCAGTTTGGCTATGTCCATTTAGTATACAGTCTACGGTCTTGAAGGGCGTAAATAATCCTTTTTGATTGCCAAGACTAACTGTAAATAAGTAAAGACAATTGTTTTTAATCCGTGGAGTTGTCGACATGTTAAATTACCACTGTTCTCTGGAGACAGCCCGGGTTATCACAGTCAAATACAAACACTAATTAACAGCATGTTGTGTGATCACTGATAATTACTGAAATGTCAGGAGCACATGCGGGTGAGAGGTCAGTACTGTAGAGGGGTGGTGAGTGCAGGGCACAGACTGTATATAGATGTGAGCTGAGAGAGACCATAATGTTCTGGTCCAGCCAACTGAAGCCAGTCGAGGCTAGGATTTATAGTGGCTAAATTGGAGTTGAGTTCCATTTTAGTTTCATACCCACCAAGCACACAAACCTAAGCATAATCCTAACTCTAACTCTGGCCCCTAATTTTAACCCTGGTTGGTGCAGGGTCAGTACAACAGCGGGGTGGTAGGTGCTAGGTTGGTGGGTGCAGAGTCAGTACTGCAGACGGTTGGTGGGTGCCGGGTTGCTAAAATGTTTGTGTGTTTCTGTGGTGATTACGGAGGATCTGAGCCCGTGCGGACACACTGCCTCATCAAACATGTGACATTTATCAAATATTTGCTGTAGCTTTAGCGCGAGGCACCACAAGCTGAACTTAATTGATTTTGCCGTCTGCTTACTGCACACTGGAGCCAGCTTCGCTAATCCCCTCCATCCGGCGAAAGGGCCGCTCTGTAGCACAACTTTCTCCTAACAGTTTGATTACTGCAGGCTGCCAACTTTATTGTGTCAGTGTTAAAGTGTGGAATGGCGCTTTTGTGTGCCATAAACAATGGGACTCAAACTGTGTGAGAGGAAGAAGACACTGCTGCAACTCAGCTCTTATGGAGGCCAACATAACAATTCTGAACAGTAATAAGTTATTATTATTGTATAGTTTTACTTGAATTCAGTTATGGTTACAGACTACCCATTTTGTCCCATGTATTTGCGCAAAATGTGTCTTGCCCTAGTGTAGATAGATATATTAAATAAACAGCTCCTCAAGTGAAAATAAGTCTGCTGTGTGCATTTAATTAGAAAGCATTCCATTGTCTGATAATCAGGAAGTGTGTGTTAGCATGCAAGTTGTTGCTAGCTTACACCACTACCACTCCAGCAAAACCCCACACTGGTCTTGAAAAGAGCATAAACTCATCACCATGAATAATTAGAATGCTCAGAATCCATAAGGCAAGTGAAGAATAACTTTGGACAACTGCAAACCATTTAAAATGAACTATTTTTTTTATGTTTTCATTTTTCATGTTTTAAGTAGAGTAGAGTGAAAGCAGGTATGAAGTAGAACAGAACAAGAAACTGCTATCAGGGATAGCAAATACAGTATGCTTGAATGTGAAGTGGTGCAGTGGGTCAAGTGTAGGCCCAGAAATGGAAAGGATTGACGGTTCTTACACAAGACACTTCACATAAATCACCTACTTCAGTTCCAAAACTGTGTCTGATTGAGAATCTGAAGACAAATGTGGAACATGACTGTGTAACTGGTGTGTTGTGGAAAGTCCTTGATGATAAAGAAGCAGTAACAGGGCGTGCACTGACCAGGCTGAAGTGCATTAGTGTGTGAGAACACCTGGACAGAAAGGTTGACAAGATCACTATAACCATGATACTCAGTTTTTTGGCAACCAATACTGTTATGCAAATATCAGTAATAATGAACTTAGTCAGACCTACTGCAAACAACAAATGCATTTTGTTTAGTGCATATTACTAACTAGAAGATTACATAAAACTGTTCCATTGGTTATTACTTATTCATTCATAGCTTATACAAGCTCAACATTTACTTGTACAAAGGGACATATGCAGTTTAACTGTTCCAAAGGCTCACAACATAACTGCTGAATCATGGTTGTGATCAGTCAAGCCTTTGTTAAACCAGTACCTGTGCTAAAAAATTAAATAAATCCATTATCAAAAAGGTAAATCTGTCAAATGCATTAGATAAACAATTTCCCTCATCTCTGTCACAAAGTAATTTGTCACAGAGAAGGGAAAAAAAAAAAAAAAAAATAATATATATATATATATATATATTATATATATATATACCATATATATATATATATATATATATATATATATATATATATATATATATATATATATATATATATATATATATATATATCTTGGCGATATAGCGATACAAAATACCAATACTGTAAATTAATAATTTACAGTATCATTATTACAATATTTTACACACCCTACTGTAGAGTGGGAGCTATGTGAACCCAAAGTGTACAGCAGTTTATTCCCTCTGTGGACATGGGGACTGCAAATTTCCAAATTCCCAATTCAAGCCATATATTTGTCATAACAATATGATGCTTATAATTGAAATGTTTTCATCCATAAGGTTCAACCAGAATTGGTATTGACTAAAATTACCCCAAAAGTAGCAAGTCTGGCATCAATTGTTCAGTTTTGAATGTTACTTGTGTAATTGATTCCCCCCGGCCCACAGAGGAAGTAGAACCGATGTGCTGATAGTATACACCAATGGAGCTGGTGGGTGGACTGAATCACAAAGACATACCAGAAAGGGGAGACTGTACTAAGTGCATTAGGCTGTTGCAGCTTGCTTGTTCTGAGGCTGACACACATGTCAATCAGAAGGTAACTTACTCAAAGAAAGATTATTAGTTATTTGGAATAAAACTAAATCAGAAGCTGCAGAATTCAAACAAGAAACTAAAACTGAAATGTTGGTTTCTTTAGGCAATTCCCACTGGACACATTTAGTCTGTGAGTGGGAAAACAGTCTCTAATTAGAACAGATCTGTCACTGTGAGAGCAGAGCACACAGCAAGGAGAGCACACGAAAAAGAGAGCACACCGTGAGGAGAACACAGTGCATGGAGTGCTGCGACGGGAACAGGCGTCCAGCTTCAGTGAGCAGCTTCTGAAATACTCCATTGTTCATAGGACTAATGCTTGTCTAAGTGCTTGTGTATACACAGTGATATGTGACAGACTGAGCGGGAGCACACCTCAGACTGAGCAGGTGCAGATCTCACCAAGCAGGTGCAGGCCTCAGACCACAGACCGAGCAGGTACAGGCCTCAGACCACAGATGAAGTAGGTGTAGGCCTCAGACCATAGACCGATCAGGTGCCGGTACAGACCACAAACCGAGCAGGTGCAGGTCTCAGGCCTCAGACCACAGACCGAGCAGGTACAGGCCTCAGACTACAGATCAAGCAACAATAATAAAAAACAGATCCATAAGCATTACTGGGACTGACTGAGTGTTGGTGGTCCACCCTGAAAAAGCTGCTCTGAAGCTGAGCACACAGCCATTGTCCATTCAGGAGAATGCTAGCCATGTGCCAAATGGTTTGTGAGATCAAAGAAAATAGTTACATTGATTTAAATACTTACTTCATACTTTTGCAATTTGAAAATTTAACTTTAGAAGCCAATCATAATTCAAAAGCAGTATACTGACTCATTTAATTATAATTTCATCCATATATGTCCATAGATACACCACAGTTGCCAATGCCTTAAAGACATTGAACAAGACACAAGACTGCTTCAATTACTTAGCTTCACATGCTCATGTATTTGCAGGACTCACTAAAGGTTCGGGAAAGGGGGATAACTTAACATTCTATTATAACCATGGTCATCCACTTTTAAACAGACAAGAAAAAGCAAAATTTAGCTTTTGTTTTTTTTAACTTTCCTTTGATGCATCAGGGTGGCACCATTTTAACCGAAACACAGGTCTGCCAAACAACAGCCACTTTGTTTTAGTGGCTATGCTTGCAAATGTTGATGTATTTTTTTCACAATCAGGTTGAGGTTACAATTAGGATTAGGGTTAGGTTTATGAACAGGTAAGTTTAGGGTTTTGGGATCGGTTTGCTCACCATTTCTTCGTGGAAACAGAGCTCTAATTTTTGGACAAATGAAAATTATTAAAAATAAAATAAATAAAAATCTTTCAATGTCACTGAACCTTAATATTTGCTATAATTACAGCAGCTAATCATGAAATGAACTCACTCTCCAGGGAAAATACCATGCAGCAGTTTGTTAGCTTTGATTGACATGGAATGCTATGGACAAAATGCCAACTATTTAGGAAGTCCCGCATTGTTGCTGCTATTGCTACTGCTATTTTCAGGGAATGTGTAAAAAATAACTAAAATGGTGCTTGCTTTGGCAAAATACTACAAAGTTTGTACCACAATACAGAAGCACTATCTATGTAAACTACTTATCGTGGAACAAACCTTTAATAATGTTCTTTACGTGTCTATATCCAGTTTGATGGAGTCTCCCATCGTGTTCGACAGACTGTTTAAAGTTTGTCAGAAAAGTTAAAATTGTGCTGATTTGGGTGCGCTGATGATGGCAGATGAGTGAAGAGGAGCCCCTGGAGGCCTGGAGGGTTCTCTGTGATTGAGACAAATGAAGCACCTTGGAGAGCTGAACCTGATCTGAGCAATGTTAAAACAATACCACCTGTTTATTTCATGTTCTACATTTGATAACTTCATGAAGTAAGGTTGAAAATACCACGACTATGCAGATGACACTCAGATCTATGTCTCACTGGCAGCAGGTGAATATGGACCACTGCATCCAACAAATCAGTGTGTTGATGCAAAACAACTTTCTCCAGCTAAACTCAGACAAGACTGAAGTCATCATCATTGCCCCAGAGAAACAAAGAGAAAGTGGTAGCAGTCACCTCCAGACACTCTCTCTCTAAAGCCTTCATATTAGAATAGAAATCTACAGGTAATAATAGACTCAGACTTGAACTTTAACAGCCACATCAAATCAGCAATATCTGGAGCTTTTCACCATCTAAAACTTTTTTTTTTTTTTTTTACAATCTGCAAAAATCTAAGGTACACAGTCTAAACAAGACTTGGAAAGACTTATCCATGTGTTTGTATATATAGGTGTGAAACACCTATAAATACCTTATATACACCTTAGTGGAGAATGATCAAGCCAAGATCCTGTAGGACTTCCAGATACAGACTGACAGAATGGTGATGGCGAACCAACCGGACATAGTGGTGGTGGATAAACAACAGAGCAAAGCCATTGTGGTGGACATCACGGTACCAAGTGATGGGAACATCAGGAAAAAGGAACATGAGAAGCTAGAGAAATACCAGGGGCTCAAAGAAGAGCTGGAGAAGGCCTGGAAGGTAAAAGCATCAGTGGTGCCCGTGGTCATCGGAGCACTCAGGGCAGTGACCCCCAAACTGGAGAAACTGGAGGAGTGGCTACAGCAGATCCCAGGAAAAACATCAGACATCTCAGTCAGAAAAGTGCAGAACTAGGAACAGCAAAGATACTGCGCAGAACCCTCAAGCTCCCAGGCCTTTGATAGAGGTCCCGAGCATGGAAAAGAGGGGATAAGACCACCCGCGGAGGGTGAGGAGGAGATTTTTTTTATATATATAATGGAAACGGATCATTTACATAAGGAACTGTTGGCAGCTGAACTTCTATACTGCATCAAAAATGTAGATGGCCACATGACTCCAGACAGCATATGAAACTCATCTGAAAATCAGGCCTACCGTATATTCAACTGAAAAATAAATAAATTAATAAATAAAATTAAGGACTATGATAGCAAAACCAATCAAGCAAAAGCTTAGACTGCCTTTTTTCTCTTAAATCATCTACCTCTGTCAAATAAGTTGAACCATCTTTCAAAGGCTGTTACCCATCAAAGTCCATGTGTTTGCATTTGTTCAAAGTAACCGCAGTCTACAGCAGTGTACCTCCAGCCGCCCACACAGACTGGAGCTTCATTTACAACAATCGCTCTTTCTCCAAACTCTACACTGCAGCCACCCCGAGCAGCATCCATTCTCCGGCCCGCTCCTTCGTCTTTGTTTGAGGCAATAACGGCTGGCAGAAGGGACACAAAATCATCCATCTTTTCCAAGGCAAAATGCGACACATGGATTTTCATAATGATCTATTTTCTACAGTGAAGAAAAAAGTCTTCTCCCCACTCCTCGTTTGGCCCCCCTCCCTCGCTTGCGCTCTGTTAGACAAATGAAGGCGCTTTCTCCCGGTATAATTTGGATTTGTTATCACATTCTATTACAGCAGTGTGGCGCGTGCCGAGGTGATGCATGCTGGGCAGTCGCCGGAATCCTTATGGCGGGGCTAGTTAATATCCTAGTTCATTTATAAGCACTCATACGCTTCACAGGGGGAATTCATCTGGTGTGAAAGGTGATTTGTGGGAGGAATTATGGGCCAGCCGGAGTGACCACTGCTAATGCACACTTCAGCTCTTTGCACCGGGCAAAGGACCAGAGTGAATGCCAATGAAGCCACATCTATTCAAACTGCAGCTCCTGTGCTTTATGAATGCATTACCAGAGTCTATAGCGAAAAAGTCTTTAAATCCTGTTTAACACCATCAGCCGCAGTATTTAGCCTCTCGGAGTCTCTAAGTTTACATGCAGATTATTGAGAATATGCTCAGTGTTCGGTTACAGTCACATTTCTCCAGAGAGACAGTTCTTGTCTGCATGCTGGTCATAAAGCCAAATTACTGGGCACCAAGTTGTGGCATACATCTTGCATTATAGCATTAACATCAAAGCACTGTTGCTCCAAATGCTTGTTAAAAGGTTAATATACATAATGTTTTGTAAATACTGTATAGCAATATTAATTCAATTCAATGGGTTTATACAGTGCCTTTCAAGACACCCACAGCTTTTTAAATTGCATTAATTATTCAGTTTTTACTCAGTAATGGTAAGTAGTCAGAGCTCCCCTGGGGTAGACTGATGGATGTGAGGCTGCCAATTGGTGCCATTGGCCACTCCAACCACCACTAGCACTAGGACACTTAATCACTGACCACAGTTTATAGTAGAGCCACTGCTGCCCCACTGTGGCAACTTGTATTCCCAGCCTCACTTAGCTTCTGAGATCTGACAATTATGTGACAAGACTGTAATTTAAACAAGTTACAGAATAGGTGTTTCACAAGTTGTAACATATCTATAGCATGCCTTTTGGTCCAGTGCAGTGAAGCTCTTCCATAATGATTCAAAACAATGAAACACAAGCATGGTCCCTACAAATGAAGATAAATACATCAGTTTTCAGTTCAATGGGGAAAGCCACCTTTACAAGGAGTTACATTATAGGAGTTGGTTTTCTTACACTACACTAGTATTACACTTCTATGGGATATTAACTGATAACACAACATATTTATAATAATAATAATATCAAAGTTTCACTTTTGTTGTTAAGTCTCTGAGTTACCCCTTCCTTTGCTCAGTCCTTCAGAGTGACATTACAACAATATTGGCATGCATCCAGCTAAGGAAACTCCTGCACATTGCATTAGGTTTGTCAAGTTGTTGTGTTCAGTTTTGTATCATACCTTTGTATATTTGTGGAGAATTGTCATATGGGAGCATGGATAACATAGGCTTCTGGGCTGAGTATTGGACACAATCTTACAGCTAAATGTAAGGAGGGTTCAAGTAGGGCCCAGGGATTACTAAATTACTGAAACATGCATGGATGCCATCTAAAACCTCTTCAGGCATGTTTTTGATGAGGGAACAACATTGTAACATGGTAGAAAGTAAAATAAAAATTAAAATAAATAAATGCGTTATACCTCCTCTGTACTGTGCATTTAAATGTAGAGATACAAACATTTGTTTTGATGTATTTATTTACTTGATTTGATTTTGGGGCAACCCTTGATCAAAAAAGAGAACAGAACAAAGAACAATTTTACAGGATACATCCAACAGGAATCAGACCAGTGACTGAATAGATTCAACAATCATATCTGTGTTCTTGGCCACTCCTCTTCACTCTGCAAACGATCTCCCTCTGTCACATGCTCCACCATGCCCTTTTCCGCCATTTTGCCAATAATGTAGAGCTTCACAAAATCCATCACTTCTGCCACTCAGTCTAGCCAAGAATACAAACTTCTCCAAACTCCCATTCAAGGATAAATTACTAGGAATATGCAGGGAATGTGTAAATAAAGCCAGAAAATTGCCGGTACCACTGCTTGGTTTCCTTGGTTATGAGCTGAGTTTTCAGTTATACTACTTGGTTTCCTGGTTATACTACATGGTAACATTCCACTGTCATTTAATTTCAATGATGCAGCAGCATTTTGCCATGTGAGAGAGTACAAAGAGCCAAATGCCAGTTTATGCGTGAACAGAGCAGACGGCACAATGTTCTGTGACTGGTGCATGTGTGAATGGGGGTCACTTCTGAGTGTTCTAGCATTTTGTATCTGGGAATTTACTGGTATCTATGTGTGAATGAGGCTCACTACTTTACAAGATGTGTAGTCTGGATACTGGTTTCATCTCCCCAAGTTCAGATGACCCTGATTTACAGTTGTCAGATTGCACAGAATCAATAAGTGAAGCCCTAAAAACTCTTCAATCTGAGGTGAGAAGATGGATTTAGCTCAAAATAATAGATGACCAATGAGCTCCTGTTTTCCATGTGCCACTGAAATGAACAAACCTGATTGGGTGGTGGAATTTGGCCGGATGCGCAGATGAGTGTCAAGGAGTTCAAAGAAACCACTTTGCACCACTTTACAGCTGAAACCAGAAGTTTACTTACACTATCAAAAGACACATACACTTTTTTACACAGTCTGACATGAAATCAAACAGACTCTTCCTGTTTTAGGTCAATTAGGATTGGCACAACTATTTATATTTGCTAAATGCCAGAATAAAGAGAGAAGGACATTTTTAGACAAGTTTAGATTTCACTCAAAGTCAGAAGTTTACTTACATTTCATTAGTATTTGGTGTTACGACTCTAGGCCTTAAGTTATGTTAGGTGTTTGCATTTGTACATGTTTCGTGTGGGTGTCCCTAAATTTGTCTACCTTTCCACATAATCATGCTTGTTGAAGCCCTTGGATGTGATTGGAAGACTGTTTTCCAGCCTGGCCAATCATGGGGCCTATCTTCAGCCACCTCCCACCCATTTAAGAAGATTCGGGACACCTGCTTGGGGCTGCTGGCCTGGAGTGGTCAGTACGCCAATTTGTGTGTCTCTCTTGTAGACAAGTCACTGCAGGGGTAGTGGCTTTGTGTTGTGAGACACTTCGTCGTCAGTACTGACTCTGTCAAGATTTTGTTTTGTTACTGTAAAGTTTGTTTTTTAGCCCATTTTGTTTAGTTTTTGTTTAAACCCTTGCAAGGTACCCTTTGTTTATATAGTTTTAGTCCCTTTTTGTTTAGTTTACCCTTACCAACCCTATTAATTAAATTACTTCTTAATTTACCATTTTCCATCTTGGTTTTCTTTTGTTACTTCCCTGTCCCCAAACAAGCTGGGCCGTAACATTTGGTACCATTGCCTTTAAACTGTATGATTTAGATCAAATGTTTTGGATGTCCTTCCACAAGATGCTCACAATAATTGGCACAAATTTTGGCCTATTCCTCCAGACAGAATTGGTGTAGCTTAGCAAAGTTTGTAGGTTTTTGCTTTTTCAGGTCTGCCCATACACTTTTTAGTAGGACTGAGATCAGGGATTTGTGACAGCCACTTCAAAACATTCACTTTGTTATCCTTAAGCCTCTTTGTAACCAATTTGGCAGTATGCTTTGGTTCATTGTCAATTTAGAAGACCCATTTGCACCCAAGCTTTAACTTCCTGGCTGATGTCTTGAGATGTTGCTTCAGTATTTCTACATAATGTGTGCCTCATTACAGTACTTCAAAATTGGGACAGTGTTCTCAGACTTGGAAACTTCTTCCTTTTTCCTCCAAACATAACGATGCTCATAATGGCCAGTTGAATTTTAGTTTTGTCAGATCACAGGACCAAACATTTGTAATTATGGTCTTTGATCCTTTGTGCGTTTGCAAACTGTAATCTGGCTTTTTAATTTTATTTATTCTTTTTTTTTTTTACTGTACACTACTACTACTGTATACTTACTAGCTTCAGCCAGCATCTTCACATGGTCTTTTGCTTTTGTTCTTGGATCGATAAACACATTTTGGACCAAAGCTCATTCATCTTTGGGACACAGCACCTGTCTCCTTTCTGAGCGGTATGATGGCTGGATATCCCCATGGTGTTTATACTTGTGTATAATTCTTTGAACAGATGAAACGTGGCACCTTCAGGCATTTGGAAATTGCACCCAAGAATAAACCAGACTTGTGCAAGTCCACGATTCTCTTCCTGATATCTTGGCTGGTTTCACAAAGAAATCTTCACAAAGCTTCACAAAGCAGCAATGTGTCTCAGTTGCGCCTTCAAATGCATCCACAGGTATGTCTCTAATTAACTCAAATGTTGTCAATGAACCTCAGAAGCTTAGAAAAACATGTTATTGTCATCTGGGGTTTGTTTAAAGGCACAGCAGTCTTACTGTATGTAATATTTTTAATAAACTTGAAAGTTTGAAAAAAAATTAGTCTTATTTCATGTTAGACAGTGAGCAAAAGGAGGTGTCTTTTTACATAGGGTATGTAAATTTCCGGGTTCAACTGTGTACACAGTCTATGGTACAAACATACAAGAAATACACACGCCCCCCTTGGAGTATATGTCCGTTTTAGTTGCATTTCATAAAGTCCAGCTCTGGTTGTTGGTCTGCAGATTGTGAGGTTGGCAGTTCAGCTGAAGGCTTGTGTACAGGCTATAGTGTTAGTCAAACTAGTACTGAGGCAGTATTTTTCCATCTCTGAGCTGTTTGTTGACAAAGAGCAGAGTTGTATCCAGGGTCGCAGGCTGGAGGGACTGCTGGTGTGGCAAGTGCATTCCTTTGTTGAAAAGAACTATAACAGAGAGAAGTGTTAAAGTTTATAATAGAATTTAGGAGATCAGAAGTTATCTTACACAGTCACCACGTTTACTACGTAAACTTGTGTGATCACCTGTACCAGTAAACAACAAGTCAAAGAACCCAGTAGGAACAAATGACATTTAGGTGGTTTTAGTAATTTAGCATTTGCACTAAAACTTGCAGCTATAATTTCTAAAAAAAAACAAAACAGCTATCATACATATAACCAATCTTTTGGCAGAAATAGATAAGAAAGATTCTCATTTACGTTGATAATTTGAGGCATGTTAGGAATTGCATTACTCCAATATTATTTGCTCTCCAGTGGCTTTTGCTTTCACTGTAACATATAAAACAACAACAATGCTAGTACGTGGTTGAGGCTGTTTCTTAACTCTTGAACGCCTCTCCTAGTCTGCTTTTTATTGTTGGACTGCACGGTTATTGCCAGTTATGTGTCAGTTGCTCCAAAATGTGCCATTGGATCTTTGAGATTCGATTCATGCCACCACAGTGGTAGCTCCCAGGTTTACATGCATTTGGATAAATTGGTTTAAATCGAACTAGTCAGCTATCCAGTTTTCCTGGCATGCATGTGAACATAGTGAATGATAAAGATAGTATTTTCAATGTACAGCTCATCATACATACAGTTGCTCAGTTTGTAAAAGTGCATACAAAAGTATTGCTCTGGGCTATTTTTTGACTTAGGGATGCCTCATACATTGAATGGGAGGAGTGGGTGGGAAATGGATATATCCAGTTTCATATTCTAAAACTGCATTCAAAGGAGAAGCACTGAAAACTGCATGCCGAAATCACCAAAATAGCAGATTTTCACAGAAATTAGTTTACGCTTTGGCATGTCCAACTGTGGCACAGGGAACAAATAATAAAAAAATAGTTTTGGTCCTTTGACTTCCAGGTGAATTGGCCCAAATTATCACAATTAAAAGTAAAATGGTCAGTTACCATAGTCAGTGAGAATTGCTAACTGCCATGCACTATTTTTGTACAACCACACAGGTAGTCCAGCATCAATTAATCTGTTCTATATCACTGCGCTGTGAGCCTCACCATAGCAACTGTTAAACAAATGAAATACTGTTAAGAGGAACTAGGTTCAACTCAAACAGGAATAACTAATGCCTCAAACATCCATGGACAGCCAAAAGATTGTCAGATTTAAAAGTGAACTATTTTCAGTTTGTGGGACCATGGTATAAATGGTTTACAGAACAAGAAGCAGTGTGTTAAACAGTCCGCTTTAAAGCAGACCTATTCTGCAAAATCAAATTTTCAGAGCTTTTAACCATGTTATAGTTGTTTACCCTTCTCATTTACCCCCTTGAAGTTGTATTTGGAATGATTTGTGCATGTTCGACCAAGCTTTAATTATTTATTTTCAAGACACCATATTGCTCTGTACCAACTTCATTCTTCAATAGTAGAAAAATAGTATTTTCTTAATTAGTAATACACGTAGGATTCGGCAGTGTCGCATAGCAATTTTGGTAAAATTACTATGCTACTCACTAGCATCCATCATAGGTGCTGACAAACTGCATGGCTCCCATTGGGCACCGCATTTTTCTAATGCGGAAGTCGGCAAAACTTGTTTCTTTTATTAAGTTGTTTTAGATAAATATTGTGATGTGCAAAATTCTAACATAATGATCCATGGGTGTAGTAAATTATAACTTTAGTAGACACAAGCATAATATGTATTTCTTAAATGTGTTCTGCATCAGTGTGTTAAAACAGTGTAACACACAGCTCATAATTGTTAACCCCTTACACATATCCATTAGATACTATATAACCTCATTCCATATGAGGGCTTGTGGGCTTGGGAGGGGTAACGCCACGAACACTAAGACAAATCCGTTTAGGGACCACTGCTCTGGACTTTCATCATAAAACAAATGTGTCCAATGCGACTCCTTTTCATGGAACATCGAGAGAATGTAGGGGTGTGTTTTGATATGAAGTTTTGTTGACATTATAGCTCAGGGTCTGTAGACAAAGCAATCTTGTGTGGTCGGGGACAGCAGGGACACATGGCGCTTATTGAAAAGGTGTGATCTGATGAGGTCTGCTGTCCGCTCGCCTCTCAATAACTCCGCACAACCATAACACTTTGATTTCACAGCCCCGACATCTGTGCTGTAGACAAGCTTCAGCTATTGAATTCTTCGTATTACATTTCACCCTTTGATTTAAAGAGAGGATAGGCCTGTGTAGAATTTATCTTTCAAATTTTATAAACATGACCTATTTGTGTCTGAGGTAAACATTGCTTTTACTGATGGCAATTGCAGTATTTATTTATTTGTTGTAATAAGACATTGGACATGATGGCCAAAGTACAAACATTTAGAAAGAAAATCAGAATGAGCCTCACCTGAGTATATAATTTGAGTTGCCACTTTCAATGCAGAAATACAGTTAAAACAGGGGTTATTACACTTCTGTAGGTTATTAATTGCTAACACATAGCATATTTAGATCACCATGTTATCTTTTATTGTTTTGAAACTGCTATATTTGCCAAAAAAGTATCATAAAAATTGTAATTAGTTTCACTTTTGACACTGAGTCTTTGACTTTGCTCCCCGCATTAAGAGTGCAACACAATCAGTGTGCATCCAGCTTTTGAAACTACTGCACATCGCATCAGGGCAGGGGCATGGGTTTTGTAGGCATGTGGGCTGAGCTTTGCATAGGATCATACTGCTAACCATTAGGATGGTTCAAACAGGACCAGGGGAGAGAAGACTAAAATAACTCAAGAATTCATTAAAATCTATAACCTCTTCAGGCAGGTTTTTGATAAGGGAACTTGATCATGATATGGTAGAAAGTTCCAAAATGTAACTAGCTAAACCCTAGCACCTGCAGCCAATCATTAATCAGTGCTAGTGCAGCCTCTGTGAATCAGTGAAATATTATGCAAAATCTACTTTCTACCAAATTATAATGTTCCCTCATCAAAAACATGCCTGAAGAGACTTTATCCATGCATGTCTGAGTAATCTAGGGATCTATCCTGGGCCCTATTCTCCTCAAAGTTAGGATACAAAACAATACACTAAACTTCACAAACCTGCTTTGATGTGCATTTGTTTCATTTAGTGCTGGGGAATTATTAAAATTAATTTGATGAATTTGTGTTGTAATAATTGACATTTTGAAAAAAGCAGGGTTTATGGTGCAATTAAGCAATTGAAATTACAAAAAAAAAAAAAACAAAACAAAACTCATTCTAGATAATTTAAACCATTAAAATTAGATTACATATGCATTTTGGCCATATCGCCCACCACTAGTTTAATTAGAGGGATACACACTAATTGTAATGTGATTGAGGAGACTCAAATCTGAACTTAATTAATGTATTTTAATTATTTAAATATTTGTTAATATGTAGTTTCTGGCAAATGTATGTGTTGGCAATTAATACCCCATAGCAGTGTATTACCCCTTCTTTAGCAAGAATAAGTATTTTTAGAATTTTGTTTTGTTTATTTTGAATCATATAAAACTTAAAAAAATAAATGTAATGTGAATTTGATTTCTGGATGATTGAGTTTCTGCTTGCCACTTGTGGTTGAGCAAACATCTGCAGGAGGTGTCAGACACTAAGAATACAAGTGTGCCGTGTTTCATTGAGAAGCTTTTTTCTTTGGTGATGAATGCCTGTGGTTTTCTTTTTAGGTCCAGTGTGATTGTTTTGGCTCTAGCTCCATTTAGATCACGGCTGAAAGGTGCACTCACTACTGTGCTTTTGTGAAAAAAAAAGACATTTAGTTTTTCATTTGAGCTAACAGCTACAGTGAAGAAATCTACTTTCTTTCCACAGTTTTGGTTTTTGGACCCAGCATACAGGCATATACTTTTTGTGGATGTGTGTATCTGCCTAGTAAAGCTGGATTTATACTGGGGTTGTCAAAAGTATCAAATACTAATTGATAAATTAGTATCAATTAGTAAATTGATACTAAAACTGGTATAAAAATTTGATACTAATTTCAGCAGATATCAGTGCTAAAAAGGTTATATTCATAGGACAGAAATGAACCTTCCCTGAATAGCTTTTGAATGATCTTGAGCTGTACAATTATAAGACACATGTAGACCAGGTATGGAACCTACCTGGACGACCTTTACACAGACCGGGCCAATGGGAATATAAAGAATGTACTACGATCAAAATCACATTCTATTTTTTTTTCTTTTTTTTCCATTGTAGTCTCATAATATACCTGGGTTGTTGGGTGTAGTGATGGTCCATATCAGGTCATTTATATCTATGTACTGACAAGATGTCAAAAAACTGCAGAAAATATTGATAAGCCAACTTAAAATGTCTCAGAAATGCAGTTTTATTATTGAATTTTTGATATGTATAAATATATTTGAAAAACATGATTTATTTTTCACTTCCTCTACACAGATTTAATTGTTAGAGGTTCAAGTTCAAGCTAGGGTGAGAAGATCTAACCCAAGGTAACATTCTTAATAGAAGATGTGCTATATTACATTTTACATTAAAATGATTGGTGTCAGTATCACATCAATAAAATAAAGAGAAAAACATTACAACTTCTATTAGCCCTAATTGACACCTTGGAACTTCACAAAGAAATGGAAGTTGTTTTCTTTTCTTTTTTTGTCAAACAGAATTAATTTCAACTTCAAAGACAGTGAGATTATTACATCAATTTTAATTCATCAAACATTAAACGTTAATATGAAGTAAGATGGCATGATTTATGTATTTAATTACAACATTCATTTTAAAATTAAGACAACAATCTTCTCCCAAAGTAACTACATCTGTCTGTCTGTCTGTCTGTCTGTCTGTCTGTCTGTCTGTCTGTCTGTCTGTCTGTCTATCTATCTATCTATTTATCTATCTATCTATCTATCTATCTATCTATCTATCTATCTATCTATCTATCTATCTATCTATCTATCTATCTATCTAATGTTTTGGTATAAATCTGTCACCTGCCAATCAGACCCATAAGAACTCAGGGAGATTCAGTGGAGAAATGTGTATTCTAGATCCCAGGCAAGTATTTGAGACAAGAATCCTGTATCACATTTGACTTGAGAAGTAAAAGAGTGTTTATGTGCTCACAGGTCAGTGGGCGTTCTTGGACATCTCTGGTTCTTCTGGTCTGGTGAGTGTTCTCTGTTCTGAGCCGCTCATCAGGAGTCTGCAGATCAGTCTATGCATTCTCCCGTCCTCAGGAGAAGATTTATAATGCAAGGATTTGAGGCTTGATCAGACAAAGGGCAACAAAACATGTCGTACAAAGAAAAAAAAAGCAGATGATGTGACTGCATGCTGCAGGGAGTGATTTACAATAGGTTTACATGAGTATAGCAGAGAATGGAGACCACCCCAGCTCCTCTCAGCTAACTGCTCATTTCTGGCTCAGTATCTCGTCTGAATACATGATACAACGTTTATTTATGAGGACCTTTTATCCACCACACGCTAATGTGGAGAAGACATATCTATTCCCCTAACCCTCAGGCCCTCCCAGGAATTTCAAATGAATAATCCTCACTACATTTACATGCACATCAGGAAAACCAACTCGCAGACCTATAGTCCCATTTGAACAGGATTTCTAAAATGTATGTAAACACAGAACTTTCATTGAGAGGTGTCTAAATATAAGACATGTGTTTTGACCTTATTCATTAGACCGGACACACGGGAGGAGTTCGGAGTAGAGCCACTACTCCACATTGAAAGGAGCCAGCTGAGGTAGCTCAGGCATCTGTTCTGGACACGTCCCGGATGCCTCTCGGAAAAAAATGTTCCGGGCACGTCCCACCAGAAAGAGACCCCAGGGAAAACCCAGAACAACTGTAGGGACTATGTCTCTCGGCCGGCCTGGGAACATCTTCGGGCCCCTACGGTGGACCTTAAAAGAAGTGTCTGGGGTGAGGGGAGGCTGGAAGTTCCTGCTTAGACTGCTGTCCTGGATAAGCAGAAGAAAGTGGATGGATTTTTTTTTAAATGCTCAAAATGACTGAGTTGTCAATAATCTCCATTTGAAAAAGCAGGATTATAAATATGTTAGTTTTTATTCGCAAAAGGTGGTATTCACATGACATCACAACACTGTAGAATGTCTATAAGCAGTACTATTTGCTGTTCAAATGTCAACTGATGGCAGATTTGTCGACCTGGTTTATGGTTAATATATCTGGATTTACTGAGCCTATCCACATGAAATAAAAACACAAAGTTTGATGCTGTCTTTGTCCATATAAACAAAATAAAAATTAATAAATAAATACACTTTCAACAATTTTCAATATCAATATTCAATACCAAAAATGTGATTGCAGTCAGTTAAAATGACTTTAGGCTATACATAATTCATAGGGCAAGGTCAGGTGTTATGGATAATAAGTTTGAATATTTCTTTCAAAAACAGTGAATCTCCTCTGCCCTCTATCTGAAACTACGGCACCCTCAAACTCCAGGTGGTGAATGCATAGAGCAAGCTTTAGCAATAATGCTATGCCTATGTTGCACTAGATTCCCCTGACCGTCTCTTGGCCCCCTGTTTGCGACTATGTAGCTCCATAGTTCCATTCATTATTCCCATAGAAACATTTCCAAATATCCATTGTTTTAAGTCATAAAGGCACATTTAAAATGCAACATTCAGCGAAATGCTTTACTAACTTGTGAAGTTGTAGAACTTGTAAAGTTTCAGAAACAGATTGTATATAAAATTATAGGTCTTGTAGTCATTAGTTACCATGAAGCTGTAGTCTTTGTCCTGTAGACTAGGATAGGAGTGGTCTGACTCTTGAGAAGTGAAATAAAACTCAAGAGCATACTCAGATTTACTTATGCATGTAAATGTAATGAGTATCTCTCTCTAACTATAGCCTTATATTTTAGTGGTAAAGAGGTTAATTACTAAAAGTAAGTAAGTAATTGTACCTGATTTTGAACCATGAGTGAAAAACATGTTAGTGTTAACCCTTAACACCCTGTCCCGCAGTTGTATGTTGAATCCTAACATACAAACTGTCTGTGGTAGTCACATGTAGTTGTTCTTATCAATCTCTGCCCACTCTGTCACTCTGATGCTCAACCTTAACACAGTGTGCCTACCAAAATAAAAGTAGAGTTCCTCGTAATATCTGATGCAATAGCTCTTAAAATGCTGCATAGATGATATCCTTCAGTCTCTTGACTATCTTCTCTTTCATGGCTGCTACGTTGCACTGTGTGGTGTGAAACTAAGGACATTTACCTCAACTAGAAGAGCTGAAAGAGAGTACATGACCTGAAAGGAAAGTTATATCATCTTTTTTATTTTCATTTTTTGGCAACTATAGCATTTTCAAAATAATAAAAGGTAGCATGGTGATCTAAATACATAACGATTAATACTCCATACAAGTGTAGATGAACAAGTTCTGTTTTTTCACCTTTTTAAGACTGTAAAAAATCACCTACCCTCTACAAACCTTTCACAATTGCATTCTTAGACACTATTTATTCATGTTAAAACCTTGATAAAACAAAGCTTACATGCATTCTGCTCAGGGCTGGCTGCGTCTCTCACATTGATCTGAGCTGTCATGTTTACTGCAGGTGGAGTCACACAGTGGAACTCTGGGAATCGTAGTGCGTCCCATCGATCTGCTGCTCTGTGTCTGCTCTCTGGCTCTGGCTCCTCTCTCACACTGAACCACAGCCCAGCCCCAAGCGCGCTTCTATCGACGCTTCTCCTTTGGCATGAAAAAGCTCCCTTGCTGCACCGCCACTAGACAGGTATATTTAGCATTTAGCCGTTGGCAAGCGCTCATCGATTTGAACCTGAGAGTGGAGGTGACAGTAAAAAACTCAAAGTTTTTTATTAGGAGAGGAGTGATTTTTTCCCGTAGACGCACCCCCCCTCCCTCTGGATGTACTGTACTGGCTGCAGATACATTCTCTTATGGCTGGGTTTCAGGTGATGTCATTACTGTAAAGAGTCTTTCTTTTATTTCTTTGGCTGCTCCTTTTCCTTCAGAAGTCATTCTAGCCGAACAGTCATAATGGGATTGACTATAGGGCTGTAGGTCTTAAATAGGGGGTATTATGCAAAATCTACTTTTTCTGAGTTTTTACCATGTTATAATGTTGTTCCCTCATCCAAAACATGCCTTAAGAGGTTTTAGATGTCATACATGCATATTTCAACCCTCCTTATGGTTACTTGTAAGATTCTGTCCAGTGCTCAGCCCACAAAGCGATATCACCCATGTTTCCACATCACAATTCTACATAAATTTGCAAAAGGATGATATAAAAATGTACACAGCAACTTGACAAACCTGATGCGATGTGCAGTAATTTCATTAGCAGGATGCACGCTGATAGTGTTGGGACATCACCCTGAAGGAGAAGTGAGATAAAACATGTTAATATGTTGTTTTTGGCAATATAGCCTTTTAAAACAATAAAAGGAAACATGGTGATCTAAATATGTTATGTGTTAGCAGTTAATATTCGTGTTATACCTACTCTTTAAGTCTTTTAGTCAACTAATCAAAGCATAGGACAAGACTTTAATCAGACTAGAATACAGTAACTACCTTTGAAATAATTATAGACCAGATGCACTTGCTGTCACAGTTTGGGTCTCTCTGGTGTTGCTGGGAAAATGAGGTTTCAATTCCCATTTGCACTATGAGACTGATTTTGTGTAAGGGTCACCAGGCCTATGCAATGGTAAGGATCTGTTTGTATTTCTGTAGACTTACCCCTGGGTAACTTCAACAAACTGCTACGTATTACCAAGTTGATGGGGAAATATATACTAGTGTGCAACCTCTAAAAAGACCAAAGGAATAGTTGAGTTTTAATGTAAAGAGTATTTGTCAGGTCAGTCCATCAAGACATCTCCTCTATGAGCTACAGTGGATTCAACTACGAGATCTGTCACCCGTTCAAGCCTCAACAGAATCTATACTGCCATTGTGCTCTTAGGCAAGACATTCATTCAGGTCAAAATTGGGCATATTTGGGACATACAGATTAGAAAAATGTAAAAATTCAGTTTTAAATTTCTTGCCGCCTTTTGTTGACATAGAGACACAATATACAGATGGGATTTTGGATATCTTATTTAGTATTTGAGTTAACTATTACTGAAAATTGGAGTTAAAACGTTATCAGTCAGGCATAGAAATAGGTATCAACAAATCCTCTTTTTTGCTGTGGTGTTTGAATAGCATTATCTACTGTTCCTAGTAATTTTTTTGCAATCGTAGTGCAAAGTAGGTACATTTGCCCTGATTACAGCCTAGTGTTTCTAATTACAAACACCTGTCTGCAAGTCGGCTAAATGAAATAATTAAAACATATTTAGGTGCAGATACTACAGTGTTGAATAATAGTATATGTTGAGAGAGAGCAAAGGGCCAAATAAAGGCTTTTGCCTCTAGTATCTTGCCTATCTAAGTAATCTAAGTAAAATGATTGCTCCTAAATATGGGCAGGAATGGAACGTGCCTTCTCGAGGGTCTGCGGCTTAAGTCCTGTAGCCTCCACTTGAGAGGCTGTAGATAGCCTTGTAGCACGGTTTGATCACCACGGCAACATTCAATTCATTTCCTGTGTTACAAAAGAGGAGATATCGATTAAGTGCTCAGAGAGAATTTGTGGAGAGCGAGGACTTCTTCATGGGTCAATCAATGCAGCCTGATCTGATGTGCAGGGGAGATACATGGCACATTTACTGATGCACTTGGACAAACAGAGCCATAGATACTTTGCAGCTGATGTCATCAAAATTCCCTGGGGCTGTGAAGCTAACTGGAGGCCCAGCTCCTCAGTCTGAAGCTCTGTAATTCATATAGACTTAATCCGAGCTTTATTTTAACACAATCTTACCAGTGTGAGATGATTTGTGCTCTCTCAAATGACATTACAGTCACAACCTAGCTAGCATTAGCGAACAGTTTTTCAGTTAGTCACTTCATATTTTTTGTTGAACTTAAAACACCTAAATAGGGCCATGAACATTTGATCACTACTGGCTTCTGAAAATGAGTTGTTGTGTGTTTTTTGTTTTTTGTTTTCAGACCATCTTAAAACTTTTTTGACAATGTTTGCTAATGTGGCATTGCGTCACCGTGGAAACTGCTAAACATTCCACACCATAGACATACATGTAGAACTTAGTACTAGTACTTACTTAGTGTGATGCCACTGCAAAGTATCAATAGCTAAATCGCATTTGGATCAAGTAGTGTCTCGCATGCTCTGGAATCAAATATAAAAATTTACTTTTGTACTGAGCTGTATCTAACAGAACAAATATAATGTATACTTAGTGCCAATCCTTCTCATTTCTAGCTCGCTGCCTCTTGATTACAGTGTTGGTACAGCGGCTGTCAGGGCACATGGTTTAAAGCGTTTAAATGAGGTATATTGCACAATTAGATTTTGGTGTCCTCCCATGAATGCTACACAGAACATGGAGATGAGCCAAAATATGTCTCTTTCAAAGACCTTTAGTGATCATGTAATATTAACAACATAATGCGAAAACATCTGAAATTTGCATAGTCTGATAATTAGTCTATTGATTTTTAATTAACACATATACACTACCAGTCAAAAGTTTAGTTAGGGATATTGTGAGAGACTCAGTGCATGTCATAATATGGTGTTTGTTTCACTTCAGAGATTTTGGGTTAGGGAGGGCAATTGTATTGGGGTGATAAAACACACATCATTTTGTGTTTTTCACGTAATGGTCTCACTCTGTACAGTGTGCCTTACATATTGGGATTTAAAAACAAAAAGACATCCCTTTTCAATGTGGCATCAATTTTCAACATTTTCTGTCGGTATAAAAAGCTGGTATTGTCGGTAAGTCATTCCAAGTTCATCATTCAAACAGCCATAAACACACGAGCAGCGCCACCTGACCAACCTTCGGGTTGGTGGCAAGCAGTCAGATGTTGCTCGTGAACTTGGTGTGTCATCAGCAAACTTGCATCAAGACACAGAACTACTGGCAGAGTTGTGAAAGACCCAGGAGTGGAGCCCCACGAGGTGACAGACCGCAATGATGACCAGTACCTAAGGACCTATGTACTCAGACATCGTTATGCAACTGCCACACAGCTGCAGGCCGTTTACGTGATGATGTGAGGGGTACTAGGGTTTCCAGACAAACCATTCACAACCGACTCCACCGCTTTGGCTTGAATGCCAGACGACCGTTGCAGGCGACTCCACTGACACCAAGACACCGTTTGCAGTGGGCACAAGATCATGTGATCATGGACAATGCAGCAGTCGTCTACTGTCCTGTTCACTGATGAGTGTCGGGTCACCTTGCACAGAAATGATGGTCGTCAGCGTTGCTGGAGAAGGTGTGGTGAGTGATACGCCGAGGTTAACATGGTCCCCAGGGTTCGTTTTGGTGGAGGAGGTGCAACAGTCTGGGCAGGCATCACCAGTCAGCGCAAAAACAGATTTGCTTATTGTAGATGGCTCAGTCACTGTTCCCCCATCATCTTCCCCAATTCTGCCGGCACACCCCCAACTTTCTGTTCATAGATGATAATGCTCCACCGCATCGTGCCAGAATTGTCACAGCTCGACTTCAGGAAGTTGAAGTGCCTCATATGGTATGGCCAGCAATGTCCCCCTGACCTGAACCCCATAGAGCACGTCTGGGACCAGCTGAAGCAGAGAGAATATATGGTTATACCCCACCCCCATGTGACCTGGCAGAAACTGTGTGTAGCACTTGTGGAAGAGTGAAACGGATTGCCTCAGAACAACATCATGAGGCTAGTGAGGAGCATGAGATGTCATCATCGCGGCAAATGGTGGAAACACCCGTACTGACATTGTCAATTTTGTTATTTGGGGATATCCTTGTTATTGTCTAAAGTTTGTGGTAATAAATATTAAACTCATGAAAATCATGTTTCTCTCATTCATTATTAGTAATATCAAAGGGAAATTTTACTATTTCATTAAAATTCAGAGCAAATAGGAAAGCACTCATGTAAATAACAATATCCATAACTTGTTGTGAGTAGTGTAGATTCTCACTGAAGACATCAAAACTATGAATGGACACATATGGATTGTAACCAAAAAACAAAACAAAACAAAAATAAAACAAAAACACACAATACCTCCAAACTTTAAAATATAAATATAAAGTATGTGTCCACTAGGACTACGACATGAACCATACCTAGTAGCCTACAGTTCAAAACACTGTGAATTGTAATTACCATGTATGGCCAAGAGACCAGATACAGTTGTCGAATTTATCCAAATCCCATTCACACATGCAGCCTGACCTGGGAAATGTACCAGTATTTTGCCAGTACAGGGTCATGTGTGAAGAAAGGCAGAACTCATTTATGTGTGAATAGAGTTAGAAAATTACCCAGACATTCCAGTTTAAATGATGCTTTGGCATCCTGTGGTTGCTATGTACAATAGGCAGATCTAGAGAGCCAAATGCCAGGTTATGTGTGAGTAGAGCAAAACCGGAAGTGTTCTGGGACTGGTACATGTGTGAATGTGGGTGCTCTGGCATTTTGTACACGCCAAATTTCTTCTGGTTGTTTATTTTCTAAAGACAAGGGCTACCGTAGGCCGTAACCCATGCCAAAGCAAGAGCAAAACAGCAGCAAAAAAAGAGCACTCTCAGCCCCCAGCGCCAGTCTCCAAAGTAACTCAGTAACTGATGAATGGAACCTCACATCCACACGGCATAGTAACAAAAGTGTCACATACAAAACGCAGTTACATTAACAACAACACATCAACAGTTGCAAGAACAACAAAAGCTGTCAACCCTGAGCTAAACACAAAATATCAGATCATTGTTGTATGAATGGGGCTCTATATTCTCCTTAAATTCCCTAAAGTCTCCATAATGTTAGGTTGCCCACATTGCATGCTAATTTAGCATTACTCATTCTCTGTGCAACACTTTGGAAACTGTATGATTACAAAATGTTAGCACAAGTAGAAATTGGGGAGATTTGGATTTTAGATAATGAGTCTGTTTATCCCTCTGGTCTTGTATCATGCCTTCATCCCATCATCCAGTTTTTGCGAGATTGTTGTAGAGGTTTTTCTAGTCCTTGAGTATATGAAAGGACCAGACTCATAAAATGAGCATTATGACCAGTTTAACTGGTCGAAGACATTTGAATAGTGTATGTGCATGATGATGATTCCAGCTTAAGAGGGTTAAAATAACCTTGCTGTGTGTCATATGAAGAGCAGTACAGACTTCACACATCAGAACATATGGAATTGTAGCTTCTACTGTTACAGTTTGACCTGGTAGACATTTGCAAAGGGCATATGCTAGATCTATAGAGATTGAGATAAGCTCAATACGAAAAAGATGCTACAATTATAGTTGTCTCTAATTCACAAAATGGCATTTTTAAAAAAATCACAGAAATCAAGGTGAAAAAATGTGAATGTGGTTGTTGTACCAGTCATGCTATGTTTGCTCCCATTTCTTCTGTGAAGCTTCCTATGTTTTGTAATTTAAAGAATATACAATTAACTTGTTTTTTTTTTGTTTTTTTTGTTTTTACGTAATGGGGAAAAATGTGGTACAGGAACAGCAAATATTTACTTTTGAGTTTCAAAATTTTAAAAATGTATATAATATATACAATAAAATCAGGTTAATATACTAAATGGGGCTACATACAGTTCAACGTAAAAAGACTACAAAAGCTGTTATGTAAAACACAAGTGATGGTATGGTCATGTATAGCTAGGGCTGCTGATTATGAATAAATTAGAATCACCATCACATGGCTCATAGTTGAAATCAGGTTAAAGGTCCTGTAAAACATTTTTCCCATGTGCAAAATCTGCCTTGCCCCAGTACAGATGTGGGGCATGAGTTATCAATCCATGCACTAAACTGTGAATATAAAAGAGCGTGTGCCAATTTGTTTGTGGTTTACCATTTGGAAGTCTGCATACACTACCTGGCCCAACAAAAAGTCGTCACCGGATTTAACTAAGCAAATGGGTACGAGCCTCCTGCAGTTGGTCAGGTCTAGGCTCAGCAAACAGTCTGTGCTCAAAGAATGAGGTCAGCTGACTACCTGAATATACTGAATGACCAGGTTTCCATTCTTTATCACTCAGTGGATTTTTTTTTTCTTCCATGATGGCTCGGGCATATTGAAAGATGACAATGACAGGATCATCGATGACAAAGGACAACTGGCCTGAAAGAGTGGTTCAGGGAGCTTGAGATATAATTTTCACACATGGGATTTGGGCCACCACAGAGTCCAGACTAACCCCATGAGAGTCTTTGAGATGTGCTGGAGAAGGCTTTGTGCAGCGGTAAGACTCAACCATCATCAATGGAAAGATCTTGGTGAAAAATTAATGCAACAATGGATGTAAATAAAATGTTGTGACATTGCAGAAGCTTATCGAAAATAATGCCACAGTGGATGTGCTGTAATCAAACCTAAAGGCGGGTCCAACGAAATATTAAAATGTGTATTATTTCTGCTGCAAAACTGATATGTCAGTGAGAGCGTTCAGTGCTGTGCAAAAGTTTGCATGCCTCTGCACTTAAAATCAATATTGTAAAACATTTGCACTTGTCTCTCCAAACGTTACTATTTATCACACAATTTTGCTCTCATAGTCTCATAGTACTAAATCTGGTAGCACCCCCTAAACAACGTTTGCATGCCTCACACCTCAGATTTGCGCATGTTGGTGAAAACACACCTAGTTCCACATATTCATTCACTCATAGGAGCAAAATAACATCTCTGTGAGAAATTGCATCAGGCTTTTGCCTCATTTTTTTTTAGCTTAGTTTTAGCTGTTAGCGCATGATCAAAATGCTTGACAAACGAAGCACATATTGTATAAGCAGTTCTCAATGTCAAATTATTATTGATTGATGATTATATACTGTTTTACTGTCTTACAATCAGGAAGTGCACATTAGCATGCTAGTTGTTGTTAGCTATACTGTGAGAGCAAAACTCTAGACTGGTTTCTGAAAGTTGTGAAAAGTGCTTATAAACTCATCCCGGGTGAAAAAAATAGGATGCATAAGATATGTGAGGATTAACTTTGGACCACTACAAATGTTTTAAAAGAAAAAGTAGGACCGTAAAGTACCATAAATTCAGGACTATAGAGCACACCTGATTAAAAGCCGCATGCTTTATTTTTAGAAATTGCGGTCTGCGAGTGCCCTTGGGATGTTTAGTTTCCCTGACTCTTTGTGAACGCTGCAGACCAGGTTGAGAGAGTGACTTTAGTGTATTTATTACATAAAACCCGTCAACGGAGCTAATCGGCTCTGCAGCGTCTCTGACAATTGAAAATGCACCGCAGAACCACAGCGTGACCAAGACGCGTGTCCACAGAGACTTTACATGTGAACTCAACATAAAGAAAGAGGAAAGTAAGATAAAGGCGACAGCAGAATAAGTTTTAACAAGGAGCCAAAAAGGGTTGTAACCATGCGGATGGAGTCTGCTTTAGTTTGTAGATCAGTGACTGCAGGAAAAAGAACATTACGAGACATTACAGAGGAGCAGTGCCAGGACCAGAGGCGGGGGGACAGAGGAACTGAGAAAACTACACCTGCAGCTGCCAAAACATATAGAATAATTGTTATAAAAGATATATTTCATGCGGATTTCATTTATTTAGTTTTTTGTTATTTTTGGAGCGTAATAAATGAGGGACCACTGTATATCTTACGAAAAAAAAAAAAAAAAAAAAATGAATAAGCCACACTGTACCATAAGCGCCAGTTTTTAAAGTGTTGAAAAAAAGTAGCGGATTATAGTTCGGAATTATGGTAAGTAAAAGTCAGTCACAAAGTCACCAAAAATTTGATTGTATTTTTTGATTAAGGCATATTTGTAACTGAACAGAGCAATAACTGAAATCACAATTATTAATGTGGTTTAATCAACAGTCCTATAAACAGTGCCTTCTAATACACACAGATCCACTTCATACTCTCCAGTCCCCACCACAAGAGCTTCACAGTCACTGTACACGTGCACACAGTGCCATGAACCTTACTCGACTGCACATTAGGTCCACAGCATTGATCTGCCTGTGTTTGAATAGCCTTGCTGCAGTGGGGCTCTTATACCTGTCTCTCCTCACACCCCGGAGACGAACCCACCACCAATAAACACGTCCCACACTCCCCTGAACCGACACAGGCACTTTTAATGCAAGACTTAATGTGGGGCGTGGAGTGAGGCACACTGGCTGTGCTTATCCTAATGACAGATGCGGGCCGGTGGTCTTGTAGGCACAGGGGCTCCCGGGAGCCCGCACACAGCACTGAGAGGGACTTTATTAAAACTGATGAAGAAGCCTGACACTAAATCCAATCGGGCGTCGGGACCTAGCCAGAATTATTGGGTTTCTGCTCTCCGTGCTGGCATTATCCAAGATGCTCCGAGCCCTGGGAGCTGTTTGGGACACTTGGAGAAATAAATCCCACACCAGTGTTAGACATTACGGGCCAATAATGCTTAAACACGTCTAGTCCTCCCTTTTCATTAACAGAAAAGCCGTTCCAGTTCGGGCGTGCTCATATGTTTGGAGTGGAGTGTCCATCGCAGTGTCACATAGTCATTTAAACCTGATGGATGCATGGACAGTGGACCTCCCTGCTACAGCAGGCTTTGGGCCAGTCCTGGTTATGTGCTTGTAGCATTTTGATTTAATTTAGATTTTTTTTGGGGTGAACATTCTTAAAATGTAACAGTGATAACATTGTATGTGTTTGTATATTTCAATTTTTCTGGCATATTTACAGAAATGTCAATTAATATGCACTGTCCCAGAAATAAATAAATAAAAAAAAAAAAAAAAAAAATAGTATATATATATATATATGTATAGTATATATATATATAATATATATATATATTATATATATATATATATATATAATATATTATTTTTATAATTAGTGTAAAAATGTGTATTTAGGGGTTTTTTTTCTTCTTATTTTTTCTTTTTTTTTTTAATGGAGCTTAACAATGACTAATGACTGCCCACTCCGGAAGTCAATTTTCTATTCTTTTTTTTTTTTTTTTTTTTTTTTTACAATAGACTTTTCGAAAAAATCTAAGGAATCCTGTCTCCTGTGACCATTCTGTCCACGCTCACCACTTCTCAAGCACTCTGCTGTTATTGTGTATGGCTGCGGTGGTGCAGAGATTGCGGGTTTGCAGGTGGGAGCTGGCGTTTAGCTCCTAGGGCTCGTCGTTTATTTAAAAGTCATCGAGAGCGTAAAACAAGTGCTGAGTAAAGTGTTAAGTGCAGGAGGGAACATCTGTGCTAGCGTTTTTGTGCGTTTAGTGCCGGGTGTTGTCCCATCTCGGGGCTGTCCGACACTCTGTACACTCTGCCTTATTTACAGAGAACATTCACAGCACAAACCAGACGGCTCCTCCCTGCTAACTGAACGCCATGGCGGGGTCAGAGGAAAGAACACTTGTGCAATGAGGATATGGAGGGAAAATAAATTGGAGATATTCCCCAACTCAAAATACCATATCTTCAAAGAGGGGGTATTCAGCACAATTGAATTTTTAGAGCTTTCTACCATGTTATAGGGGCTCATTTATCAAGCATTTAAACCATGTGCTAAACTGCTAAAACATGCCTAAAAGTGAAGTAAAAAACCCAAAGCAATTTTTCTAGCAATGCTAAAGAGGACACCACCCAGATTTGCTACTATGAGAGAAAGAATATGCAATATTCTTCCCCAACATGCACCAAAAGTTGAGGCAGAGGAAATGCAAATGAAGTTGTTTAGTGCTTTCAGATTATTACAACTATAAGCTCTAAACGTGTGTGTGATAAGATACAGTACATTGGAGGCGCTCATTTTGTGTATTCCCATGATTTGTCATGCCAAAGCGAAAAAGATTCACCAGCTTGGTTAACCTGCTGATAAAAAAAATAAAAAAATCAGGTCCCTTTGAGAGATTCCTTAATCCAAACAATAGGCGGAAATACGAGAAAATAATAACTTCCTGATTTTGAAACAGAACTTGAGCTATTAGCATCTAGTAATTTTAGGACAGCAGAGACAATGGTAAACCAACAATCTTTTTAAGTAAGTTGTACATCAAATCATGCGTGTGTTTTCACCATCTCTTTGGAAATAAATTGATCAAAAACAGAAATAAGCTCATATTGGAGGTGATTTGTGGGCATGGTGGTTTAAATCGAAACTGCACTGCTGTCAAGCTTTCCATGTGATTTTACACTCTTGTTTATAAAAATAGTGAAATAATAAAAAAAATTTACCAGGTAGACTGTAAATGAGAATTGCTTGTGTGTATCTCAGCTGCATGCATATTAACTATACTAACACTTGTTAATAATAATAAATTCCTTACACTTGTAATGCACTTACAGGCTTGTCAAAGCCTCTCAAAGTGCTAGACTATAGTCATTATTCATCACTTCCACACTTGGTGATGGTAAGCTATATTGTCGAAACAGCTGCCCTGGGGCAGACTGACGGAAGCAAGGCTGCCAAAGCTGAGCCATCAGCCCCTCCAACCACCACTTTCATACTGTTTTAGATACGTGTATGAGATCATTTCCACCATCAGACTTGTCTATTAGAGTTATTTGTCATGTGCAAAACAGGAATTTACTATTAACTCTGGCTCAGATGTCATCTTGATGGAGTGTATTTTTCACTAGTAATTGTTTTCACTTCATTTGCACAAGGTCTATGAGTAAGTAAGTACAAGCAGTTGTTATTAAACATGATCACAAAACAAAAATGTGATCACTTAATTTCAGTAATGCAATGAGCACATGTATCCAACATATTCATATATAAGAAAAATACCTGAGTAAACTTGATCTGTAAACTTCATTGCTTTCATTTTACTCCAACGAAAAATTGCATTGCCATAGTGTCAGAAACACAGGTTCTCATAATTACCCCTGGTAACCATGGACACCACTATCACCAAGATTTCCAAAAGCATTGGGACCTTAAGTTCTAACATTCACTCCTCCCTACAAAATCTTGGAATCATTTTTGATCAGGTCCTCATTTTGAATAGCCCATGTTTTTTCATATCTCAAAAACATTCAAAGTCAGACCTATACTGTCCCAGAACTTGATTTGCTCATACAAGCATTTGTTTTGTCACACCTCAATTATGGTCGGTCACCTTCTTTTTGGTCTCAGTAAATCTGGATCGTCTTCAACTAAGACAGAAGCTATAATGACTAGAACCCCCCTGCCACACAAACTGCCACACCATCCTGTTTTTGCCATTCATCACTGGTTTACCTATTCAGTACAGGATCAATTTCAAAATCCTGGTCATAGCCAACAGTGCTTTCCATGGCCAGGCTGGCTTTAAAATTATGTATTTCCATGGAGACAAAGAGGGGGACATTAAGGCTAAGTTACAGGTCAGATCTGCGGAAAGGTTAAGTAAGAATGCATGTATTTCAACAGATTATGAGCAATAAAAAACATTGAACACATGGACCCACTGTACATTCCACCACCAGCCCCACAGTACACTCCACCAACAGCCCAACAGTACCCTCCCACCACTGAAACCACAGTACACTCCACCACTGACATCGCCGTACACTCTATACCAACCCACGCAGGTACACTCCATCACAGTGTGAGCACCACTGACCAAACAAGTACACTCCATCACCGAGCACCGAGTCAGAATAAAAAATTCTTCTTTACTCACTCATTTTAGATCAGGAACGATGACAAATTATGGGTCCATCACTGCGGATTAGCATGTTGTTTTTGTTTTGGTCCGTATTGTTAAAGTTAAAGTGGAAACTACCAGAACTTAATGCATGAATAATCTGTGAGTAAAAGCAGTCCAAGATGTCTGAAAATCAAATGCTCATCATAAATTAGACGTTGCATATCATTCTTTACTAAAAGTTTAATTAAATGATTGATAGTTGGTTTGTCGGCAAGTACAGCTACAAAGTATTAATGCTGTTGCGTAATTACTAGACACTAAGGCTGCTGAAAAATAATTGCCTGCTTTAATTTACATGTGAAACTCAAAATAAATAACTTAAGTGCATATGACAGGTTAGACTAATAATTACTCTAAAAAATGAACATAATTGAAGGTTGAGTTTGATTTGCCTGCAAGAACGGGCAGCAGATGATAGAGTTAGGTTACATACAAACCATTAACTTTTAACAAGGCCAAGGACAACCTGGCAAAATTTAAATATAGTATATTATATATATTTTTTTATATTAATGTTTAAACTGTCGGCAAAAAAAGCCCTGTAAATAAAGTGACCCTGCATTTGAGATGGAAAAGTGAGACTGTTGAGGGATTCTGTTTTAGAAACAGACTATTTCCTAAACTTTTTGTTTTCTGATTTTCTTTACAAACTACTGAATATAGCTGATGTTAAACTATGATAAATATTTACCAACGTTAGTATCATACCCAAATCAAGTAATGATTAGAAAAATATGAATCTGTCAAAATGGACAAAAACTGGGACAAAAGTCAAGGCTAATTTGGGACTAATAAGGACAATCATTAATTTAAATCTAGGTTACTTAACATGTTGTTATATTTATTGATATTATTATTATTATTATTATTATATGATTATTATTACTATTATTATTATTATATTTATTTTTATTTATTTATTTTTTAAATGTGCATGTTGCATAGTGGAAGAACACTTGGTGCATTGTGAGTTCATACTGAGTATGTTTGCCGATAGCGATTTTTGCTTCAGTCAATAATGCGATTATCGATACTTTCTTGGATAATCTTGTGCAGCCTTAGACAACACTGTGCTGTAGGGTTGTCAAAAGTATTGAAAATCAAAATTATTATCGAGCTGCTAATACTAGTGTCTAATAGATATTATTTGAATAAGTATTGATACCTAAAAGGTCACATTCACAGGACAGAAATTAAACCTTTCCCCTGAATATCTTTAAAATGTCTTTGAGGCTGTATCGGAAGAAGCTAAGACCACACAGACTATATACGCCCAGGCCATGGACCCACTATGGAACCTGGGCAAACTGAGGGGTGATTATTATTTAATGTAAAATAAAAAAAAAAAAAAAACAGTGCTATGATGTAATTAAGTTGAAAATCACATCTCTTGTAAAGAAAGATGGATTTTAGTCATTATGGTATCGGAATCGGTATTGAGTATCAAAGTCTGTTTCTAGTAGCGAAATCAAGTTTTTCAGTATCGTGACAACTAGCAGAGCATACTCGTGCTGGGGATAGAAGCTTGAGTAGGGACCAGTGTGCTTCCATGTTCCATCCGTTAATATTCTTAGAACAGATGAGGCCCTTCAGGCTACGCACACAGCTCATCAAATTACAAAGCAATGAGCTGTGGAAAAACCGTTACGTTTGACAATCACAGAAGTGCTGAGAGTGTCGACAGAGCTCACCACTTTACTCTGCTCAAACATTACCGTGCCACTGCCCAAAAGTACCGGCATCTGGCTGTCCAAGGCAGAGCTGAGATGAGCATGTCTCCACATCTGCAGCATCTGTCCATCTGAGCACCAACTGTTTACATCTGTGACCCTGTGAGCTCCCAACAGGGAGGCGCACACGCACATCCACACCACACCAACAGCCACGCTCCATGGAGTGTCTGCCAGCCGCTATTGTCAGTTAGATTTATTAAACATCACACATTATGTCATCCTGAAGATGGAAGTGCACCAGATGTGCAGATCACCTCAAACATATTTGAGTCTCGTACAAGTATTTTCATTTCAAAAATATAGTTGAAGAGAGGATGGAGGAAAAAAAAACAGCACATCTGGACCTCTCCATATTAAACAAAAAACGACATAAATGTTTTAAACTACTGTATTGTTATATTAGTTGAAAAAACTTAAAGATTATTTATGCAAAAATGTAACTTTTTGGATCTTTCTACCATTTTAAACACAAACATGTTCCTGTCATCAAAAAAACATGCCTGAAGAGATTTAAGATGTATCATGCATGTTTGAGTACACTATGCACTATTCAAATGCTCCTTATGGTTAGCAGTACAAATCCTGTCCAATAGTTGGTCCACAGGCCTATTCACCCGTGCTCCTGCATGACAATTTTTCATAAATATACAAAAACAGAAATTCAAAACAATGCACTACAGCTTCACAAACCTGATGGGCAATGGGCAGTAGTTTCATTAGCGAGTATACATGCCAATTGTAATGTGATAGTGCTCTGAAGAGGGAGGCAAACGTGACTGAAATGACTGCTGAAAGGGATGTGGCAAAAACGAACGAAAGTGGCAGGTATAATATGTGGTTTTTGCTGAATATAGCAAAACAATAAAAGTTGATCATAAAAATGCTATGTGTTAGCACAGGAAGTGTAATACCCCTTTTTAAGGCTACAGCATTATAAATAAAAGCATATGTAGGGATACTATTGAACATAGTACAGTAGAAACAAAACTGCATATTTCCATGTTTTTGCCAATTCGTTGTCTCTGATGTGATCAACTGGGGGGAATGTGAATCTGAGAGGGCTTAATCAGAACCTATGGAGCATTTGAGAGGCAGCTGAGGCTCAGTGTGGACACAAGAGGAGTGATCGAAACAAACCAAACAGAACATAAAACTGTCCCGAGTCACCTCACATCTGCCCCAAGTCACATCACACCTGCCATGAGTCACGTCAAATCTTTTCTCCATACAGTACAGCAACCTGAAGTGTTTAGATTCTGTACAGTTGAGATTATCACAGAAAGTCTACAATATGTGCTGGTGCAATGAGAAAGAAGTAGTTTCAACAAGGCTACAACACAATAGATGTAGCCTCAAAGTTAAAGCAAATCCAGGGTTGAAATCACTCAAAACTATTGTGTAGTGAAGGTGTATGTCATTTAAAAAACACACTGGGGCGCTTTTCAGTTTTACCACTTGATGACATCACAAGGGAACAGAGTGTTGTTTCAGTTTTCCCACCACTGGTACACGCCTACTGCTCTGTACTTACTCATTACTTAAAATTGGAGAAGTACTCATTCTCCAGTTTCATTTCTTAAGGTAGGATTTTTTGGCAGGTCGCACAGTCATTTGATATGGAAGAAAAAAAAATGAAAACATCTCTACTATGTATGAAGACAGCTAACACAGATCTTTGTTGGACATTTTACAGCAATGTCAGCTCTCAATGAGCAGTTTTCTAACAGGAAATCAACAGATTTGTTCTTTTATCAAGTCATTTTAGATGAAAATTTGCAATTATATTGTAGCACAATGTCTTCTTTAAACACTCTTCTTCTTGTGAATGAAACCAAAAACACAAACTTCATGTCTGTGATGAGGATTAAAAATCATAGCATAAATCCAAAAATCGGGAGAAATACAGGCCCTTTAAAAGTGGATTTAAAAATAAATAATAATAATACTAATAATAATAATAATAATAATAATAATAATTAATAATAATAATACATATTATTAGTATTATTATTATTATTATTATTATTATTATTACATTTATAATAATAATCAGTCCCCTTTAGTGTTTTATTTCCAGCCTAGCTATAGCCTTTTAGTGTTAAGTTATTTCTTTTCATCAAAATGTAACCCTTAAACCTGAACTTTTGCTTCCCCAAAACCCTCTAAATGCTAGCGAGTAACAGGTTTAAGTTTTAAAACAGTAATGTGTTTGTGCATTTGAACTATTGAACTATTTTTCACATTCAGAGCACACTGCACCAGCCACCTCACTAATGGAGCATTCCTGTTCACTAAACACTGGTTTTCAGAGGAGAGTAAAGTGAAGTCATCTCTGTGTGATACAGGGAGGCTTGAGCGGAGAGATATTCTGATTGCAATGACACGCAGGTAAACCACCACAGCTGGTTCAAACCAAACTTGGGGAGCACTAAGGTTTTAAGAAATAAAATTAAAAACAGGACTGGTGGTTTGCAGTCTCACAAATAGAACAGTCACACTCAGATCCCCTGACACAAAACCTTCTCTAAGCTGCTCTTCAGAACTTGTCACTGTTGGGACTGTCTGTACAGTAAACATCAATAAATCATTTTAGTTCCCCCATGTGGGAGTATGACATCATCCCATTCTAGACTCTGAAAAAAATCAAATGCCCTGGATGGTCTCTGTGTAGATGAAGTTTAATGCATATTATGAAACATCTCTATGGACATATAAACAGGTGGCACCAGTGACGAGAACATCTGCAGCCTTTGTATCACTCTCATATTTACTAACTTACACTGCTTCACACCTGACCAGAGGCACGGTGAACAGTTGCTGCGGTGTAAATACTGGGAGTAAAACGTTGTGATGTGCCGAGCCTCCCACACGAGCACCAACTCCACAACAGCCTGCAAGCTTTTGTGCCATTGTTATTCCAACTCACAGCTGCTCACAAAACAGCCTTCTCCCGCCACATAATGAGATGTGAAGTATAATAAGCAGAGGTGGCACCAGGCAATTTCAGAATCCACCATTGATGTGCGGCTCCTCGCGCTTTTATCCGGCTTTTGTTTGGCGCGGGCGGAGTCGTTGCCATGGAAAAGCAGCGCTCCGAGGATGTGGGGATCAATAACTATGCTCGCTCAGATTACAGCTCACTCCAAAGAGACAGTATCCGGATACATGCCGCACGAGACACCTCTCTGGAACAATCTGGGCTGTTTTTTAAGACACCCAAAATAATGTTCTGCAATGGCAAAACCAGGTTGAATTCAGATTATACCATGGTCAGTGAGACTTCTGCCAAAGACTTATTTTCATGGAAGTATAATAAGGATCTGGAAGATGAACAAAAGATGGGTGTGTATTGTTTTTCAATGGCCTGTGCTCGGCATGGACGCAAAATTCTGAAAAAAAATTTTTTTTTCTTTGCCTTACTTCCGAATACTGGCCTAGTGCCACCTACCGTGTGGCATCAAAAATATGCACCATGTGTATCAGCTTGATCAATCAGAGTGATAGTAGTTAAAGCGGGCTCAGGACTAGATTAAATCTTACAAAGCAAATTTTTAGCTTTGTAAGATTAAATGAGAGGTGCGACTAATTCACAACATCCAGATATGACACCACATCACTCATTTAAATAAAATGATATAGGCCAATATGGGCTGGTATAGAATTCATCTCTGTAAAACACCTAATAAATGTTATTGGATCACATAGCAATATTTTTATTCTAAGTTATATATATCTATATATATAATATATATATATATTAGATATATATATATATATATACGATATATCTATAGATTATAATCTATAGATAATATATGATAGATATATATATAATTATATATAGATATTATATATTATAACTTAACAATCATATATGCATAATAAATATTGGTAAGAAGGCACAGTCAGGGGCTGGAGGGGTCTGGGTCAGGAACCACCAGGATCTATCTCTGCTGTTTGCAGATGATGTTTGTGATGTGATGGGCTCATCGTTTTTGGTTTGCAAACCGAAGTGTGACGCAGCTGGGATGAGGATTAGCTCCTCCAAATCCGAGGCATGATTCCAACCACAAAAAAAACGTGGCTTGCCCTCTTCAGGTTGGTGGGAGTCTCTGCCTTAAGTGGACAAGCGGGACCCTCCGAAATGGGCTTCCTCTTCAGAGTGGCTGGGCGCTCCCTTAGAGATAGGGTGAGGAGCTCAAGTCACATGGGAGGAGCTCGGAGTAGAGTCGCCTGCTTCTACAATGTCGAGAGGGAGCCAGTTCAGGCTCGGGGCAATCTGTTAGGATGCCTCCTGGATGCCTCCGTAGGGGAGGTGCTTCGGGAATGTCCCACCGGACGGAGGCCCCGGAGAAGACCCAGCGGAGGGAACTATGTCTCTCGGCGGGCTGGGAACACCTGGGGAACCCCATGGTGGAGGCTGGAGGATGTGTCCTATTCTTTATTAATAGCATATTATTTTTGTATAATTGCTTCAAGGCAGTCCTTCGCTGAAATGCTTTAAGGTGATTATTTGTAGTTTGGTTACAGTAATTCTATCAGTATAGCAACACAACAGCCTGCTAATTCTTGCTGTGTTCGGCTTTCACTGTCTTGTACATGCACCACGGTCGAAGGCATCAAGTTTTGATACCTTGATATCAAAGGTACTGTCAGCGGGTTACCATACAAAACTAAACAAATCTTAACTTGTCAGAAAACTAAACACTCAAGACTCTGAAGTCATTTTTAATCCTGTAGCTATTCAGTTTTTTACTGTGTGAGAGACGAGCAGCTCTGTGGGATCCCTTGACTTGGACTGGCTCTGGACTTTAAGATCCTGCTTTGAAAATGTTGACGTTGTCTTTGCTCTTGTTGTCTGTGTTAGGAGGAGCCTGACAGCCGCCTCCGCTCTGCAGCGAAACCATCCACTAACTGTGTGTGTGTTGGGTGTGCTTGTGTGTGCATGGTGTGTGTTGCGTATGTGGGAGGCAGCAGCCTCCCAGCAAAATCATTTGACTTCATATAGTATTGGATCCACATATGCTGCGTTATTACAGACACAGCTGAGTTTCATCCCTCACTTTCCTAATGCTGAGATGATTTTATAGATTTCTGTTTTCAAAAACTAAACAATTAACCCTGGCCAGAAATAAACACGTTTTGTCATTGTTTTATATGTAAACTCAGTGTATGAAAAGGTCAAACTAAATTTTCCCTGGATCATAACAGACCCAGAGGGAAACAGGCAGAGCAGGATCTACAAACATGTACAATAGATAGATATAAATCCATAGACATACATACTTCATGGCATAATCTCCAAATGTTTCCACAAAGCAGCAGTTGCAGCTTTGAGCTCATTGCAAGAAGGTTTTCGTCTCAAATTGACGACACATTGAGCAGTTTTTTAAACTTTATCTTACATTTTTAACTGAACTTTTTGGGATTTTGAACAACTAAGTTTGTCTCCTCATAGTGCTCTGACACTAAAGCTCTGATCTGACCTGTTCAGCTGCAACATGGACCTTTGTTGATCTTTTCAATTGAATATTGTATTTTATTACTCAATGATCTAAACCGCCCTCAGGGACAAATACCAAGTGATATTGATTGATAGATTGGTAACCTTTTTTAGATTTAATCACTCACCATCAAAAACACATCTACTTGTTTCATTAATCCATTAATCCAAAGCTGTCAAAATTGACTGTACTCAAAAATGCTCTATTTACATAGAGTTTTACTACATTTTTTTAGGCCCTTAAGCCATCACCAGACTCGTTCTACAGTTGCCCAGGGTTTCATTGGTTTTTTTGTGACCTTCTTTTTCCAATGTTCGATGTTGATACATTCTGGTACTGCTACACAAAAGGAATTAAAGCAGTTGTTAATGGGGCTAGATTAGAAGGTAGGTGTCTGACAGTTCTTAACCAATGAGGACAGCAGTTTGGCTTTTGTGAACTTGGGTTGTATATTAATAAAAAACCAAAAACAAAAAAAAAACACAAACCAACACAACAAAAAACCCAAAACGTTAGACATAGAAGACAAATCTATAACCGAATACAAACAAGTTGAAAACAAACGAGGGAAGAGCACTCAAAAGCACATAATAATTAAAAGCCTTCAGGGCAAAAATTAGGACAAAAAAGACCCAATGCATTTCGGGCCATTCAGCCTGCATCAGGCAAACTTGAGATGATGTCCAGGCAGTGCAGAATTTAAACTCATCGGCAATAGTCACCTGTTCAAAGTTCTGCGGACACAGTCATGTGGCTAGAACTATGGCAACATGTAGGTAGAGCAGGATGTTAGCATTACGAGTCACTTGCAATCTACAAAACTTTACTGTAGTACAGTTTTTTTGTTGTGTTTGTTTTTCAGTATATAAAACAATTAAAAATAACATCTAAGTCTTCATAGTAGGCCTGGCGAACCTGCTGGTGTTTAGAGTATTGATCCAGTAAGATTCTCTCTGAAGTTTCCTTCAGCCTCTGCTCCTCCTCTGGTTATTTCTTGAATGTCTTATCCTCCACATTTTTTTTTAGGGTTATAAGGGACGGGTACAGGTTGGCCACCAGGAAAACCGCACCCAAACGAACCGAAGAAGGCCCCAGCAAGAGGCAGCGCTTTGGTGGGGCCCGTGGGTTTGTAGGGCTGTTTGGTCAGCAGATCAGTTGTCTCGACAGAACAAGTGTGGGAGTGAGATGAAGGACAATGAAGTCAAGATCAATGGGTGACTGTATAAGTTTGTGCTGCAAATTAAATGTTATAATGAAGAGACCTGGGAGGGACTTGGTTTTATTTTGTTTTATTCGTCCTAAGACTACAACAGCTGAGAGAGGAATAGGAAGACGAGACAGCCAAATCAAACAGCTCCAGATAAAATACTCTGTTGCATGTACATTACTTTAAGTGAGACAATGTGAAAGGTATATAGACCTGGGGACCAAAACACATTTTTAAATGACAATTAAAGATCAACAGATGCAGTCTCTAATAATATAACCCGTTTGCTTTCCTGTTGAAAACTGCTGTACTGATTTCCAATTGCCCCTGTGCATTTTTGTTTTGTTTTATGGCAACACTGTTTAACTCCAATTCTAACTCAGGTGGCCAAAAGGTTCCTCC
>JAIEZT010001368.1:18291688-18345924 GCA_019594935.1 Periophthalmus modestus | reverse complement strand
GTGTAAGCGTGGGGACGTTTTGACTCTTTCTGCTCCCAGGAAGTTTTTGTTCTGACTGATGTTCAGTTGTTTTAATATTTATGGAGACAGATGCTTTATTCTCCTTTTGTGAACATGAAGTGCGACGGCATGCTGACACACGTGTTTCAGAGGGGCATTACTTTGCTGTTGCAACACCGTCTTTGGACATTGTGTTGGTCTGTGTTTGATGTAAAAGAAGGAAACTTGTGCCATACGACGTTTCAGGCTCCTCCACTCGACATGTGCCGTTTCTGGTTTTGTGGGTCGTCGCTTTTTTTGATGTGATTAGCAAAGTGTCTGAGGGTGGGCGGGGCTGAGGAGGGAGGTGGAGGAGGTGGAGGAGGAGGAGGATGTGGAGGAGGAGGAGGAGGAAGAAGAGAAGGTGGAGGAGGTGGAGGGGACATAGGGGAGTATCATTGTAATTAATAATAGGCTTTTTACACTGCTCTTAACTTTACTTGATGTCAGTGTTTTCTTTCTCAATGAGCACTTCACCCTCTACAGGACCGCTCCATAACCGCCCCACAACCTCCATAACCGCCCCACAACCACACCCCACGAGCGCTTTATAACCACCCCACGACCGCTCCATAACCGCCCCCCACGACCACCTCCACGCGCGCTCTATAACCCGCCCCACGAGCGCCGCCACCCCGACGACCGCCATAACGCACCCCACGACCGCTCCATAACCGCCCCACGACCGCTCTCATAAACCGCCCCACGGCCCGCTCTATAACCGCCCCACCACCCGCTCCATAACCGCCCCACACAACCGCTCCATAACCGCCCCACCCGCCACATAACCATAACCCCACACAACCGCTCCATAACCGCCCCACGACCACCCTACCCCGGACGACGCCGCTCCATAACCGCCCCACGACCGCTCCATAACCGCCCCACAACCACCCCACGAGCGCTTTATAACCACCCCACGACCGCTCCATAACCGCCCCACGACCGCTCCATAACCGCCCCACGACCGCTCCATAATCACCCCACGACTGCTCCATAACCGCCCCACGGCCGCTCTATAACCGCCCCACGGCCGCTCTATAACCGCCCCACAACCGCTCCATAACCGCCCCACAACCGCTCCATAACCGCCCCACAACCGCTCCATAACCGCCCCCACAACCCGCTCAATAACCGCCCCCACAAGCGCTTTATAACCACCCCACGACCGCTCCATAACCGCCCCACAACCGCTCCATAACCGCCCCACAACCACCCCACGAGCGCTTTATAACCCACCCCACCAACCGCTCCATAACCGCCCCACAACCCGCTCCATAAAAGCCCCACAACCACCCCACGAGCCCACTTTATAACCGCCCCACGACCACTATATACCGCCCCACGACCGCTCTATAACGCCCCACGACTGCTCCATAATCACCCCACGACCGCTCCATAATCACCCCCACACCGCTCTATAACCGCCCCACAACCGCTCTATAACCGCCCCACGACCACTCTATAATCACCCCACGACCGCTCTATAACCGCTCCACGACCGCCCCACGACTGCTCTATAACCGCTCCACGACCGCTCCACAACCGCTCCACAACCGCTCTATAACCGCTCCACGACCACTTCCACGACAGCGCTATAACCAGTCCATAGTCACCCCGCGACTGCTCTATAACCGCTCCATAGTCACCCCACGACCGCTCCACGACTGCTTCACTCTCTGTTTGGTTATTTATAAACGGTGATGGAAGAATCATATGTTTAATGACATAATACTGAATACTGCAGTAAAATGTGTTTTGTAAAGTATTCTGACATGTGGACCAATCAGAGGACTGTGTTCTGACACGTGGACCAATCAGAGGACCGTGTTCTGACACGTGGACCAATCAGAGGACTGTGTTCTGACACGTGGACCAATCAGAGGACTGTGTTCTGACACGTGGACCAATCAGAGGACCGTGTTCTGACACGTGGACCAATCAGAGGACTGTGTTCTGACACGTGGACCAATCAGAGGACCGTGTTCTGACACGTGGACCAATCAGAGGACTGTGTTCTGACGCCTGGACCAATCAGAGGACTGTGTTCTGAATACTTCAAATACTTTTATACTGAGTCACATTTAAATGAGAGTAAAAACATGATTAAAAACATCTTTGTTCTGTTTATTTTTATTGGAGAAGTTCAAATCTCACCTCAAGAGTTTTATATTTTTGTCTCTGATTCTGTTCAGTTTGAGCCTAAACGATCTGATCCAGAGCAGTGTGCTCCTTTGATTTTAGTAAAGTAACTGTATCCTGAAGTTTAGTTACTCTAGAGTATTCAGAGTACATACTCTGTGTACTCAGTTACTTCCATCACTGTTTATAAACTCTCTTTTGTTTGAGGCGTTGACGTTACGTCACAGTTTTGTTAAACTCTGACAATCGCCCGTTTCAAACGCCGTGACTCTGCCAAACTGGGCGGGGCCTCGACGCTCGAGCGGCGCCCTGCGGCGGACATTTTGACTGGTCTGAGGTCACTTTGTGGTGAAGCGGTGCATTTTGGGATATTTTAAACATGAGTAATGATAAAACATCTTTATCTTTGACATTGCTGCAGATGTTGTGACTCGTCGCTGAAAAGCCTTTAATAAAAACATGTTTCAGTTTCAGTAACGACTGAGTCACGTTTTTGTTTCTTGAGATCACAAATTAATAAAGCAACATGATTCTTACAGCGGCTCATCACGGCTCCTGGTCCAAAAGAACGAAGAACGACTCAGAACATCACGGCTCCTGGTCCAAAAGAACGAAGAACGACTCAGAACATCACGGCTCCTGGTCCAAAAGAACGACTCAGAACATCACTGCTCCTGGTCCAAAAGAACGAAGAACGACTCAGAACATCACGGCTCCTGGTCCAAAAGAACGAAGAACGACTCAGAACATCACGGCTCCTGCTCCACCTGAAGCACAGATCAGACGAGGAACAAGAGTTTCATTAAAAAGGAGCAGGACAGTTTAAAAAAACTTCATTGGACAATATTGATACAAATTATTTTAAAAAAGCAGCAATAAGTAATAGTTTAGTGAATAGAGTGATAGAATTTACAACACCTCATTAAAAATAAATAAATATATAAATACTATTTTATTATTAACAATCTGTGGAAACAGTCTTGGCCTGTGGACTAATGTGATTAAATACACGTTAAAATAATGCAGATTTATTCCACTTTAGTGCTGGTCACTGATCTTTGAACCACGTATGAAATAAACCAGGTTTTAAAACATAAATGAGACCAAACAAGACCCTGTTTCACAAAAGAGGTTCACCCTGAGTTTAAGGGTTAAATCAGGGTTAATCTGCCCTGAAACAAACAAGAGTCTGAAAACTCAGAGGAAGTGAGGGAAGAAGAACAAACATGTGAAATAAGTGTAAAAGTGGAGGATGAATAAGAGTCAAATCATTCAACTCGACTTAAAAATGTATCTGGTCCATCTGTGACCAATCAGAGCTCTGCTTCAGGAGCTGAGACCGTCCAATCAGAGCTCTGCTTCAGGAGCTCAGACCGTCCAATCAGAGCTCTGCCTCAGGAGCTGAGACCGTCCAATCAGAGCTCTGCCTCAGGAGCTGAGACCGTCCAATCAGAGCTCTGCTTCAGGAGCTCAGACCGTCCAATCAGAGCTCTGCTTCAGGAGCTCAGACCGTCCAATCAGAGCTCTGCTTCAGAGCTGATTAAACTCGGGGTTAGAGGTGCTGCTCTGGTGCAGTGAGGTGCAGAGGAGACTGACTCAGTTTAAGTTCACTCTGTGAAACTAAAACCCGACCAGAACACGAGGCCCACATCCTAAAACATGAAGGAGTCAGTGTTAAAGCAGCAATGTGGTGTTTTTTCAACTCACTTCTAGTCAGACAAAAGAGGCACAATAATGTCATGTTTATTATTCCACACGGGTAAGTTTACATTTACACACTGGACAAACGTGGCAGAACATGTGCTCGGTGTTTACAGCGACGACGTGGACCAAAGGAGACCTCAACGGAGAACATCCTCAACTGTCCTTCAGCCTCCGAGCTCTTCTCCAGGATGTTTTTTAGTCTCTGAGCTCTTCTCCAGGATGTTTTTTAGTCTCTGAGCTCTTCTCCAGGATGTTTTTTAGTCTCTGAGCTCTTCTCCAGGATGTTTTTTAGTCTCTGAGCTCTTCTCCAGGATGTTTTTTAGTCTCTGAGCTCTTCTCCAGGATGTTTTTTAGTCTCTGAGCTCTTCTCCAGGATGTTTTTTTTTCTCCGTCTCTGAGCTCTTCTCCAGGATGTTTTTTAGTCTCTGAGCTCTTCTGCAGGATGTTTTTTAGTCTCTAAGCTCTTCTCCAAGATGTTTTTTTTTAGTCTCTAAGCTCTCTTCTCCAGGATGTTTTTTTAGTCTCTGAGCTCTTCTCCATGTTTTTTTTTGAGCTCTTCTCTCTGAGCTCTTCTCTCCAGGATGTTTTTTAGTCTCTGAGCTCTTCTGCAGGATGTTTTTTAGTCTCTAAGCTCTTCTCCAAGATGTTTTTTAGTCTCTGAGCTCTTCTCCGGGATGTTTTTTAGTCTCTGAGCTCTTCTCCAGGATGTTTTTTAGTCTCTGAGCTCTTCTCCAGGATGTTTTTTAGTCTCTGAGCTCTTCTTCTCCAGGCCCAAACGTGATCTCGGCCAGTTTGGCGTAGGACCTGAAGTGCCTGGACCCGAGGTAAGTCCCGAAAAAGGCCTGGAGCAGCAGCACGGCCCTCATCTTCCTCATCACCGGTCTGGACACTTCCACCCAGTAGCGCAGCACGTTCCCCTTCTCGGGCATCAGTGCGGTGTTGTACCTGGTGGCGAGGCCAAAGTTGACGGGTAACGCGAGGAGGATGGGGTACAAGCCTCCGCCCACAACCCCCACCAGCGCCCCCCGGAGCATGGCGCACGAGGGGCAGTTCAGGTCCCCGGACAGGAGCGGGGCGGACACGGCTGCGTTGTACAGGGCCATGGTGGTCAGGAAGGGCAGCACGGCCATGGGCAGACCGGAAGTGACGCGCGCCTGGGTCACGTTCAGGGCTCTGCGGTATAAACTGTTGGAGAGGAGTCCAGCCAGGCCCGCGTTCATCCCAAAATACACAGGACCATAAGTGAACAGCTTCTGATCAATGTCAGGCAGCTTCTCGAAGTTTTTAGACAACATTTCAGCGATAACAGCCTGAGTCATGGCGCGCGCCTTCACTGAGCTGTCCGCCATTTTGAACAAGTGAGTCCGCCAAAAAAAGCACAACAAAAACAAGTAAACTAGTCAACAGAGCGAGTTTTACGACTTTACATCACGGGTGACATGAACACAGGGCGCAGACATGTTGTATCTTACCCATAATTCCATGCGCTGATCGGGGTTGCCAGGTTTTTGAAGAGTAACGCGAAAAAGTCTTTAAAAAACCCACAAAAACAAACCCCAGGCCCACAAAAATAACCACATAAAACTAGTTAAACGCTGTGTGTCATTACTGAACGAGCTCTAATGAGATACATGTGTTTTAAAAGCAGAATTTACAGCAAAATCGGCTTTAAAACATCAACCGCTTCTATTTCAGTCATTATTGCGTCTAGTAAAGTAAAACACAATAAAATAACCTCTTTTATGACGTGGAAATGCCTCTCGGCATCAAAACCCCAAACCCCTTCTACATTTGTAGAAGACTTTACAAAAATACAAGCTCAGAGTTTCTCTGAAGAAACCGACCTGGCAACTCACTTCACTAAATGTTTGTCATTTCGTTACGGGGCGGGAAAAGCGTTTCACGTCCCAAAGCTTTAAATTTAACCAAAATAATGCTCCTAACCCGAATTATGACTTTAATCTGACAAGGGAAAAATATACAAGGAAAAAAAAAAAATAAACGTTTGATTAAAAGAAAAATGTGAAAAAAGTAAAACGCTAAGCTCCGCCCCCGGACGAAATGCCAAAGATTTAGAGAAAATCCTGGTGCGGTTTGACTCGCAGGGTCCGCGCGTTTACACAGTGTTTATGAGAGAAAATCAGCTTTAATTAGCCCCATAAAGACACACATGAAGCAAACACAAAACTGTTACAGACATAAGAAAAGAGCCGAGTCACGGCCCCGAAGCTCAGATATAAACACATACATTGGGTGGGCTTTTTTTTTTCTATAACATGTATTACAGATGTAAGCAACAAGTTATTATAAAGAAGTATAGAAATTATTATAGACATACAGACAAGAAAACACAAATATACACAAATATTAAATAAAATAACGGTAATTCAATAATTATTTTACTTGTTTATACATTAATAACATGTATCGGGCGTGTGAAGTTGTTATTATCCCACTTACAACAAATAATAAAATATTTTCCATGTAAAATTAGAACATTTAAACATAAACATGTGAGTTTACGTCGGTGGGCGTGTCTCCGCGGGCTGTGCGCGTGACGTCATTGCGTGAGCTGTAGAATGTTCTGTGAGATTCTGAGCCTCGCGACATCTTTGAACACGACGACGAAGCGTTTCTCCTTTGTGATAAATCTCTGACTTTTACGTCTCTGCGCCGGATTTAAACCTTAAATCCACTTCACACCGACACGGTAAGTCTGTTCTTTTCTATAATGATCGTGTTGTGCTCTTTGTGTCGTGTTTAAAGTGTTTTTTGGCTGTTTTCCTCGCGTCTCAACATGGCGGTGGTGTTTAACGTGAGGCCCGTGTCTCTGTTCACGATCTTTGTCTCTGCTGCTTTATTTAAACTTAATATTATTGAACTAAAGCCAACGTTAAGGACGCATTCTTTTATCTGTGCACAAAACACTAACGTTATACAACAGTCATTCAGTGTGTTTTATACATATGTATATATATATGTATATTTTTAAATATTTTTCCAGACTGAGGACACAGCGTCAATGACGTCACTGCGTCAGGCCTGTCTGAGGTCTCAGGGGCCGTTTGAGGTCCCTCTGGGGCAGTGTGAGGTCCCTCTGGGGCAGTTTGAGGTCCTCTGGGGTTGTTTAGGGAGGGGTTATTTGTGGATCTGAGCTGCTTGTGTAACACCATTGTCCTGGTGTTTCTGCTGATCTTAAGTTAAACCCTTTATTCTGATCAATCTCGAGCTTAAATTCAACAAACGTCACCTGTTTTATCCTGTGAATGTTTGGGGGGGTGTCTCACATGTCTGTCTCTGAGCTGTTGTGGAGCTGTGCAGACAGATTGTGTAACATGGCGGAAGGGAGAGGCCCACAGCCTGTGTGGAGAGGCCTGTTTATGGAGAGACCTGTTGCACAGGTCAGAGCTGTGACAGTTCAGCCGTGTTTAAAGGGCTCACATTCTTACAACTGTCCGATAAGTATTGTGTTTGTTTTTATTTGTTGCAGAATAAAACACTCAAATCTTATAAAAGCACAAAAGCTGCAGTAGTTTAGAAACAGCCTCACACTGTGTAAAGCTGCTGACACTGGAGTTTGACCAAATGCCTGTGATCAGTTATTATCAGTCCACCGTGAGCTGTTATCTGCTGTGTCCTTGGCCCGTCACACGTGGCAGTGTGAAAGTGAGAGAGAGTCGTGCTTCTTTTAACATGAATGTTGTTTTGTTTCAGATGCACCAGTCGAAGCGAGCGCGCTCTCCCTGCGTCTGGCTCGACGAGTACAGCTGGGAGGAGAGGATGGATCGTAAACGAAGAAGACATGATTCTCACAGCAGTGAACGAGAAAACAAGTCCAGAAGAACTTATCGCCATCACAGACATTTTGAAGGGTGAATGTCTCTCCATTGTTCTGTTTAATGTTCTACAAACTCAGATGTTCTTCCACTCTGCCAGATCAAAGGCTCATAAAATGTTGCAGATCCTTTTAATGAGTTTGAGATGGGTTTTATTAGAAAAAGTAAATTGTGTTCACTGTAAATGGACGTGTTAGCAGACTGTTGCAGGCCGTTTGTGGCTGGTGCGTTATGTTCTCAGATCTGCTCTAATTTTAATTCTGTGGGGAGGCAGACTTTTCCTGGAAGTGACCTGACACCAGGCGCTTGAGCAGAGGCTTTTTGTCCTTTCACAGACTGGACACGAGCCTCTGTGGTTGGGCAATAAAACTGTGCAGAACTAGGTCTGTAAACAAGAACCCAGAGATGTATAAACTCTAAAACGTATCAGATTCTCACATCTCTTTGGGCATTCTTGAAATTTGCAGATGCATAATTTTTTCATTTGAGGTTTGAGTTCAGCGTTGGTGGTGGCGGTGTTTGGAGATGTGCAGGTTTGGAGTCGTCGGTTTGCGTTGGGAGTCGTCGGTTTGCGTTGGAGTCGTCGGTTTGCGTTCGGAGTCGTCGGTTTGCGTTGACAGTTTCAGTTCACACCTAAACTCGTTGGGTGGTGTTTGCGTTGGGAGTCGTCGGTTTGCGTTGGGAGCCTGTGCTGTGCGTTCTGCATTGTTAGTGATGACCCTTTGCGGACTTTCAGTTCACACCTAAACTCCGCAGGTGGTGTGACCGGCGGCCTGTGCTGTAGAGTCTGCATTGTTAGTGATGACCCTAAAGGACTTTAGAGTTCACTGCTCTCGTGTGAGGACAGATGCTCCAGTTTATTAGTTGTAACTGAGCATGTTGCTAATTAAGATGCTTCATAAAAGGCTGAAGGATTAGGTGTCAGGGTGAGGCCGTGACCAGCGTCATAGTTCATTTCAGAGCATGTTCACTTCACACCGTGATCTGGGACGTCCAGTGCAGAGCTGATCTTTGATTTGTGCTTTGTCTCTCTCCAGGCACTACCTCGAGACCCGCACTTTTAACCAGAGGTCTGACTCTCGGGGCAGAGCGGCCCGAGACCGCAGCTGGGACATGGGCTGTGAGGAGGACGGTCGAAACGGAACCTGCCGAGAGAGAGACCGCGACTGGCACCACTACAGCAAGTCCTCCGGGCGCAGCGGCCGCAGCCGAAAGAGCAGCCGCCGCCACAGAGACCAGCGCCGCAAACGGAGCCACTCACGCCACCGCTCGGCTTCGGTACGACGCTCTCTCTCTTACCCTCTGTGTCTATGCAACAGAACAAACAGAAGCTGATTATTTGTGGTGTTTAGTAAAGCCTTATTTGTCTGTACATATGTGTGTTCCACTCCAGACTAGTAGCATGACTCCACTATTTGAACGTTACGGGGTTATGGGTTCAGACGGGCTGTAGATCTGGAGGAAGTGGACTTAAACAACTGTATTCATCACAAGTGTTTTCTGTACTTACCTGAAGAAGTCTCTCATCTGAAAATTCTGTTGCCATGTTTTTCTTCTGTAACACACACTATGTGGTGGCTGGCCCATTTTCTCTGACGGGGCTGAATTTGAATTTGCTGCGGCCTCCATTCGCCTGGCGTGTTTGAACGGGCTGTGCTCCCCTCCCCCGCCCCTTGGCCTGGTTCAATGGTTGGCGGTGTCGTTGTGGCCGTGCTGGCTGGTTATTGGTGTGATGTCGCGTGCAGAGGAGGAGCCATCACCGCAGGAGCAGGAAAAGATCCAGGAGTTTTGAGGATGATGACGAGGGTCACCTCATCTATCACAGTGGAGACATGCTGAACTCAAGATGTATAGAATATAAACCTTTTTTTACTTCTGTCGTTTACTCTCTCACTCTTTGTCTGGTTTATTTCCACAATTTAATCTTAGTGGTTGAGGTTTTTGGGTTTTAGTTTTTACTAATTAGCTACTGTTTGTGAACTTAATATATTTAGCCTTGTTCATAACAGATTAGACGATAATGTTTTGAGATGTTTTAGTCAGTGTAGCTCTGAGTTATTTAAACGCAGGCAGTGAAGCAGCAAAGGAAACAGTCTCCACTGCCCCGGACTAACTTCATGTGTGTGTCTTCTGTAGATGAGATAGTGTGTACTCTGGGAGAGGGTGCCTTTGGGAAAGTCGCTGAGTGCATTGATCACGGAAAGTGAGTAGGACGTTTGTTTGAGTTTCATGTTGTAAGCAGCTGTAACACTGATGTTTTATTCTGCAGTAACGGAGCACGAGTGGCTCTGAAGATCATTAAAAACATAGACCGTTATCGTGAGGCGGCTATGTCTGAGGTGGAGGTGTTGGGCCAGTTAAAAGCCCTGGACTCTCAGAACAGATAGTGAGTAACACGAAACACGCACATGGACATGTTCTCCAGCAGGGGGCGTAACTCTTTGTTCTGTTCAGTTCATGTGTGCACATGCTCCACTGGTTTGACTTCCACGGCCATGTCTGCATCGCCTTTGAGCTGCTGGGCCTCAGCACATACGACTTCCTCAAAGAAAACAACTTCCAGCCTTTTCCGATCGATCACATCAGACACATGGCGTATCAGATCATCCGAGCGGTTCACTGTGAGTCAAACTCAGCCCCTCGTTCAAAAAGAAACGACCCGACTTAAATCTGCTCTGCTCTTTCAGTTCTGCACAAAAACAAGTTGACCCACACAGACCTGAAGCCTGAAAACATCCTGTTCATAAACTCGGACTATGACCTGGAGTACAACCCGGACATGGTGAGTGTCGTTTGGACTCCTCTTCTTCTTCTTCTTCTGCACTTTTCTGACTCTTAACGATTTGATCAAACTTTAAAGAAACGAGACGAACGAACCCTGAGGAACCCCGATGTGAAGATAGTGGATTTTGGTAATGCCACGTATGACCACGAGCACCACACGTCTGTGGTGTCCACACGGCACTACCGCGCGCCGGAGGTCATTTTAGGTGAGACGGCCCCCTTAGAGCGCCCCCCGGTGTCTGTGTGTGTGCAGTGCTCATAAGTCTGTGTTTGCAGATCTGGGCTGGGATCATTCCTGTGACGTTTGGAGCATTGGCTGCATACTTATAGAATATTATCTCGGCGCTACGCTGTTTCAGGTTGGTTCTTCATGGTTCAAAAGGTTAAATCTTTTTATATCAGTTTGTTTTAACGTTTGTTTCGTCCACAGACACATGACAGTAAAGAACACCTGGCCATGATGGAGAGGGTCCTGGGGCCCATCCCCTCAAACCTTCTGCAGAAAACCAAGTCTGTGCTTAAACTCACATGTTTATTTGCCTCGTGCCCTGAGCGGTCAGAGCGCTGACGTGTTTCATGTTTGCAGGAAGCGCAGATATGTTCATCGGTCTAAGTTGGACTGGGACGTGCACAGCTCCGCAGGACGATACGTCCGAAAACACTGCAAACCCCTAAAGGTGAGACCGAGAGTTCAACCATTATAGAAACTCAGGCTTCTGCCAGAAATGCCTCAGAATAAAACCTTTCCAAGTCTAAAATACATGTCGGTGGCTGTTTTAAATGCGGCTCGGCTCATTTGTCTCGTGCTCTGTTCCGGCAGCATTACATGACGTCCCGCAGCGAGGATCATCTGCTCCTCTTTGACCTTATGGAGAAGATGTTGGAGTACGACCCGGCCAAACGCCTCAGCCTGGAGCAGGCCCTCAGACACGCCTTCTTCTCCTGTTTCCACAAGAGCAGCAGCGTCAGCAGCCGCTGCAGCACCGCCAGCCGCAGCAGTAACCATAGCAACAGCAGCAGCGGCAGCAAATCGGACTGAGCGTCAGGACGAAGGAGACGCCGAACCGTCTGAGACTCTCCAGGAGAGCTGCGTTCGACTGCATCAGTCTGTGCTCCTGCCGCTATTTATGTACCTCTAGTGTTTGTTATTTTTACACAGTCCTTAGAATCGGTTTCTGTTGATTTATGGGTAAAAAGTTAGAATCCTTGGCATTATTTATTTGTACAGCAGAATGTGTTTGAGTTTATATATTTGCATCATGTATATTCACATGTGAGGGGCACGTTTATCTTGTACAGAAACTTTTTTACAGATTGTTGTGCAACATTTTCTTAAATAAAAAATCTTAAGTGACTCGTTCTCTGCATGAATCTTTCTCCAGGTTCACAGCTCACAGCTCTGAGCCCCGGCGGGCGGGGGCGTCCCGGCGGGCGTCCCGGCGGGCGTCCCGGCGGGCGTCCCGGCGGGCGTCCCGGCGGGCGTCCCGGCGGGCGTCCCGGCGGGCGTCCCGGCGGGCGACCCGGCGGGGCGTCCCGGCCCGACCCAGTGGGATAGTTTCAGTTTCATTGCATGTGAAAGTTGTTTGTGGTATAAACAAATGTGAAAAACCTTTGGACATTCAGAACAATCACATGTACAGTCAAGACTGATTTGACCAGTACTATTAACCACAGCCAGGGGGCGCTCGTGACTATGACTCAGGGGTTAAATGCTGCTGTTCACATGTTCTCCAGCAGAGGGCGCCACTGAGCTGCACAGGGACGTTCTGTTCAAGTGAAATTGTCAAAGGCAAAACTTAAACTTTATTCAGTTGATAATAAAAATTAGACATTTAAATAATTTTTTATTTGATATAATTATATGATGATGTTATGAAACAGACCCGGGGACACGCAGCTGTTTGTCAGGTTCTTTTCAGATGTTTCTGTTTCTCTTCATTTTGTTCAGACTTTTCTCAAACTTCATCTGAAAACTCAAACCCAGAGCTGTCAATCACCCGCAGCCTCCCACGTGGTCACGGGGCGGCGACTTCAGAGACGCGACTTTAGGGGAGGCTCCGCAGAGGATCACGGGAGTTACATCTGTGTGAGCCCCGCAAACAGCCCGGACTCACCGGAGCAAACACCGGAGCAAACACCCGCAAACACCGGAGCAAACACCCCGCACTCACACTCACCGCAAAACACCGGAGGACTCACCGGAGCAAACACCCGCACTCACCGCAGCAAACAGCCGGAGCAAACCAGAGTGTGAGGTCCAAACTCGGGAGCAAACACCCGCACTCTCAGCAGCAAACAGTCTCGGGTTCAGTCTGTGGGTCCAGTCTCGGGTCCAGTCTCGGGTCCAGTCTCGGGTTCAGTCTCGGGTCCAGTCTCGGGTCCAGTCTCGGGTTCAGTCTCGGGTTCAGTCTCGGGTCCAGTCTCGGGTCCAGTCTCAGGTCCAGTCTCGGGTCCAGTCTCGGGTCCAGTCTCGGGTCCACTCTCAGCCCCGTGTGGACACAGGGCTCTCGGTCTGGACTCTGGTCTGTGGAGCGGTTCCTGGAGGATTTATCTAAACTTTTTCTCATGGATCCATCCTGCGCGTCTGTGGAGGCGCGTAAAGCCCCGTGCGCTGCTCAGCCCGCGGCTCTGAGGCGCTGGGTCCCCGGGGCCCCTGTGGCTCTGTGTCTCCTGATGTCTCTGAGCTCCATCTCCCTGTGTCTCCTCACGAGCTTCAGGACGCAGCAGCTGGAGACGCGGCTGGAGGCGCACAGGGCGGAGGTGCACAGGGCGGAGGCGCACAGGGCGGAGGCGCACAGGGCGGAGGTGCACAGGGCGGAGGACGGGACTCTGTCACCTGCGCTGGGAGCTTCAATAGGAGAACTCATAGAAGAGGTACCTCAGGACTTTAAGGATCTTTAAGGAACAAGCATCACTTCATGGCTCCACAGTTTGATTCTGTGTCACAAACACAAACAGGCAAATGTACAGTGTGATTCACTGTGGTTCATGGCTCTGATTCGGTGTAGTTCATGGCTCTGATTCACTGTAGTTCATAGCTCTGATTCGGTGTAGTTCATAGCTCTGATTCGGTGTAGTTCATGGCTCTGATTCTGTGTGGTTCATGGCTCTGATTCGGTGTAGTTCATGGCTCTGATTCACTGTAGTTCATAGCTCTGATTCGGTGTAGTTCATAGCTCTGATTCGGTGTAGTTCATGGCTCTGATTCTGTGTGTGGTTCATGGCTCTGATTCGGTGTAGTTCATGGCTCTGATTCACTGTAGTTCATAGCTCTGATTCGGTAGTTCATAGCTCATGATCAGTTCATGGCTCTGATTCTGTGTGGTTCATGGCTCTGATTCGGTGTAGTTCATGGCTCTGATTCACTGTAGTTCATAGCTCTGATTCGGTGTAGTTCATGGCTCTGATTCGGTGTAGTTCATGGCTCTGATTCTGTGTGGTTCATGGCTCTGATTCGGTATAGTTCATGGCTCTGATTCGGTGTAGTTCATGGCTCTGATTCACTGTAGTTCATGGCTCTGATTCGGTGTAGTTCATGGCTCTGATTTGGTGTAGTTCATGGCTCTGATTCTGTGTGGTTCATGGCTCTGATTCGGTGTAGTTCATGGCTCTGATTCACTGTAGTTCATGGCTCTGATTTGTGTAGTTCATGGCTCTGATTCTGTGTGGTTCATGGCTCTGATTCGGTATAGTTCATGGCTCTGATTCACTGTGTAGTTCATGGCTCTGATTCACTGTAGTTCATGGCTCTGATTCGGTGTAGTTCATGGCTCTGATTCACTGTAGTTCATGGCTCTGATTCACTGTAGTTCATGGCTCTGATTCGGTGTAGTTCATGGCTCTGATTCAATCTAGTTCATGGCTCTGATTCACTGTGGTTCATGGTTCTGATTCGGTGTAGTTCATGGCTCTGATTCAATCTAGTTCATGGCTGTGATTCGGTGTAGTTCATGGCTCTGATTCGGTGTGGTTCATGGCTCTGATTCAATCTAGTTCATGGCTCTGATTCGGTGTAGTTCATGGCTCTGATTTGGTGTAGTTCATGGCTCTGATTCGGTGTAGTTCATGGCCCTGATTCGGTGTAGTTCATGGCCCTGATTCACTGTAGTTCATAGCCCTGATTCGGTGTAGTTCATGGCTCTGATTCACTGTAGTTCATAGCTCTGATTCGGTGTAGTTCATGGCTCTGATTCGGTGTAGTTCATGGCTCTGATTCGGTGTAGTTCATGGCTCTGATTCGGTGTAGTTCATGGCTCTGATTCGGTGTAGTTCATGGCTCTGATTCGGTGTAGTTCATGGCTCTGATTCGGTGTAGTTCATGGCTCTGATTCGGTGTAGTTCGTGGCTCTGATTCGGTGTAGTTCGTGGCTCTGATTCGGTGTAGTTCGTGGCTCTGATTCGGTGTAGTTCGTGGCTCTGATTCGGTGTAGTTCGTGGCTCTGATTCGGTGTGGTTCGTGGCTCTGATTCGGTGTGGTTCGTGGCTCTGATTCGGTGTAGTTCGTGGCTCTGATTCGGTGTAGTTCGTGGCTCTGATTCGGTGTGGTTCGTGGCTCTGATTCGGTGTAGTTCGTGGCTCTGATTCGGTGTAGTTCGGTCTGTTCGGTGTGGTTCGTGGCTCTGATTCGGTGGTGGTTCGTGGCTCTGATTCGGTGTAGTTCGTGGCTCTGATTCGGTGTAGTTCGTGTGCTCTGATTCGGTGTAGTTCGTGGCTCTGATTCGGTGTAGTTCGTGGCTCTGATTCGGTGTAGTTCGTGGCTCTGATTCGGTGTAGTTCGTGGCTCTGATTCGGTGTAGTTCGTGGCTCTGATTCGGTGTAGTTCGTGGCTCTGATTCGGTGTAGTTCGTGGCTCTGATTCGGTGTAGTTCGTGGCTCTGATTCGGTGTAGTTCGTGGCTCTGATTCGGTGTAGTTCATGGCTCTGATTCGGTGTAGTTCGTGGCTCTGATTCGGTGTGGTTCGTGGCTCTGATTCGGTGTGGTTCGTGGCTCTGATTCGGTGTAGTTCATGGCTCTGATTCGGTGTAGTTCATGGCTCTGATTCGGTGTAGTTCATGGCTCTGATTCGGTGTAGTTCGTGGCTCTGATTCGGTGTAGTTCATGGCTCTGATTCGGTGTAGTTCGTGGCTCTGATTCGGTGTAGTTCGTGGCTCTGATTCGGTGTAGTTCGTGGCTCTGATTCGGTGTAGTTCATGGCTCTGATTCGGTGTATCTGGACGTGTGGGTCAAACCTGTGATGACACTTGTTTTGTTTTTTTGCAGAAAATGAAGTCACTGATGCCCAAACTGAGAGCAGCCAGAGACGTCCCAGAATGCACCTGTCCCCCAGGTACGTCCCACCACAGAGACGCCAACAACAGGCGAAAAGAACTTTGAACTCATGTGTGTGACTTCATGTGTGTGAGGAGCTTCATGTGTGTGAGGAGCTTCATGTGTGTGAGGAGCTTCATGTGTGTGAGGAGCTTCATGTGTGTGAGGAGCTTCATGTGTGTGAGGAGCTTCATGTGTGTGAGGAGCTTCATGTGTGTGAGGAGCTTTCATGTGTGTGTCAGGAGCTTCATGTGTGTGAGGAGCTTCATGTGTGTCAGGAGCTTCATGTGTGTGAGGAGCTTCATGTGTGTGAGGCTGTAGTTCATCTCTGAAGACCTCTTGCTGTGGCGGCTTTGCTCTCAGCGCCTCTGGAGCTCTGAGTCTCTGAGTCTCTGAGTCTCTGAGTCTCTGAGTCTCTGAGTCTCTGAGCTCTGAGTTTTTGGAGCTCTGAGTTTTTGGAGCTCTGAGTTTTGGAGCTCTGAGTATTTGGAGCTCTGAGTTTTTGGAGCTCTGAGTTTTTGGAGCTCTGAGTTTTTGGAGCTCTGAGCTGTGGATCCTTGTGCCGTGTGGTGTTGATTTCAGTTCGTGATCAGCTCTGGGCAGAGTGTGATCCAGGGCGTTAAGTTGATCTGGTGACAGACGGGAGCTGCTCACGGCTCTTCGTTCATTCATTGAATGGTGTCAGGGTGACGTCTCTGCTGGTCTGGAGGACAGGAGGAGGAGGAGGTGGAGGAGGAGGTGAAGGAGGAGGAGGTGAAGGAGGAGGAGGTGAAGGAGGAGGAGGAGGTGAAGGAGGAGGTGGAGGAGGTGAAGGAGGAGGAGGACTGTTCTGTTGTGACTCTTCTCTGATCAGTGATGTTCATTGACTCATTTCTCTGTCGTGTTTTATCTGTTTGACACTGTTTTTGTTCATATGATTTTCACTTCATCAAAACGGCACTTCAGCTTTTTCTGTTTTGAGGAGAGTGAAAGATCAGAGCCTCTGTTCTGTCAGGAGGAGACTCTGTTCTGGTTGTTCTAGAGACTCTGTTCTGTCAGGAGGAGACTCTGTTCTGTCAGGAGGAGACTCTTCTGTCAGGAGGAGACTCTGTTCTGTCAGGAGGAGACTGTTCTGTCAGGAGGAGACTCTGTTCTGTCAGGAGGAGACTCTGTTCTGTCAGGAGGAGACTCTGTTCTGTCAGGAGACTCTGTTCTGGTTGTTCTGGAGGAGACTCTGTTCTGGAGGAGACTCTGTTCTGGAGGAGACTCTGTTCTGGAGGAGACTCTGTTCTGGAGGAGACTCTGTTCTGGAGGAGACTCTGTTCTGGAGGAGTTCAGGAGGAGACTCTGTTCTGGAGGAGACTCTGTTCAGGAGGAGACTCTGTTCAGGAGGAGACTCTGTTCTGGAGGAGACTCTGTTCTGGAGGAGACTCTGTTCAGGAGGAGACTCTGTTCTGGAGGAGACTCTGTTCTGATGGTCCTGCAGCTCAGTTTCAGAGGTGTTTCGTTGAGGATGTTTCTCTGCAGATTTCTGCTCCTCTCAGTGTTTCCTCCTGAAACACTGAGGCAGGTGAAGTTTTCACGGCTGGAATTTCTGGCTTATTTTCAGCTTTTCAGAGCCGAGGCTTTAACTCTGTTTCACTCTGTGTTTCACTCTGGGTCAAACAGTACTGTAGTGTACTAGTACTGTAGTACATGTGGTACTAGTACAGTACTAGTACAGTACCCCCTTAGCCCCGCCCCTGGTAGGTGACCTCACACTGACTTGTGAACATTTCTGTGATTCTTTGTGTCGTGAGAAACTTGTTGTTTGGTTTATTTGAGTCAAATGTAAAGATCCACGTCCTGATCGGTGCAGTTACATCACAGCTGCAGATCAGGAGCAAACAAATGTCCCGTAGTATGTCTTTATCTTCAGTCCCCTCTGCTGTGGGGAGCCTTACACTGAAGTCTGTGGGAGGTTTAAATGTCGCTGTCTAGAGCCATTTCCACCTGACTCACAGTAAACTCATGTTTTTATATTTCACTGATAAACGCTTTAATGTTTTTGTCATTTCCTGATGAGAAAATTCAGACAAAACTACAAAAAATAAACTTTAACTTTGACCTTTATTTGCGAGTTTAAAACTTTTTTATTCAACTCATTTTACAACATTTTTATTATAAACAATATAATTTACTCCATGTTCAAATGTGTCACATGTTCCAAACACACAGACAACTACAGACAACTACAGACAACTACAGACAACTACAGACAACTACAGACAACTACAGACATCTACAGACAACTACAGACAACTACAGACACATCTACAGACACAACTACAGACAACTACAGACAACTACAGACAACTACAGACAACTACAGACATCTACAGACATCTACAGACAACTACAGACAACTACAGACAACTACAGACAACTACAGACAACTACAGACAACTACAGACAACTACAGACAACTACAGACATCTACAGACAACTACAGACAACTACAGACAACTACAGACATCTACAGACAACTACAGACAACTACAGACATCTACAGACAACTACAGACAACTACAGACAACTACAGACAACTACAGACAACTACAGACAACTACAGACAACTACAGACACATCTACAGACAACTACAGACAGACATCTACAGACATCTACAGACAACTACAGACAACTACAGACAACTACAGACAACTACAGACAGACAGACAACTACAGACAACTACAGACAACTACAGACATCTACAGACATCTACAGACAACTACAGACATCTACAGACATCTACAGACAACTACAGACATCTACAGACATCTACAGACAACTACAGACATCTACAGACATCTACAGACATCTACAGACAACTACAGACAACTACAGACAACTACAGACAACTACAGACAACTACAGACAACTACAGACAACTACAGACAACTACAGACATCTACAGACATCTACAGACATCTACAGACACATCTACAGACATCTACAGACATCTACAGACATCTACAGACAACTACAGACAACTACAGACAACTTCCGTCGTGACATTTTGAGACCTCCTGAACTTTGTGATGTTTCACTTTACAACTGACTCTGCAGACCTTCGTCCTAAATATCGGCACTTTTTACAACTACAGGATATCTACAGACAACTACAGACAACTACAGACAACTACAGACATCTACAGACATGAGGTCACAGGTCACACACATCTACAGACAGACTACAAACACATCTACAGACACATCTACAGACATCTACAGACATCTACAGACATCGTGATAAACAGTTTCAGTCGTGTCGATCTCCTTCAGTCTCTCGTTTCTTTTCTGTCGTGACATTTTGAGTTTTTCCTCCTGAACTTTGTGATGTTTCACTTTAAACTGACTCTTCTCCCTCTGACCTTCGTCCTAAATATCGGCATTTTTAACGTGTCTGGATATTTACAGGACGCCCCCCGGGTCGTCCGGGTCTTTGATGTGGTGATGTGAGGTCAAAGGTCACACCTCTGTGTGGTCAGATTTCATCAGATAAGAGAGTGACACGGCCTCGTTTACCTGAGTTTGTGTAATGACACTAGGGGGCGCTCCCAGCGGGGACGCTGTCATTACATAACTCTAAAAACTCTGGAAAAGTCCTTGAAATGATTTTAAGCCCAGTGTGAGAACCCCTCTCCTGAGAGGGTCCCCCCAGAGAGCACCCCCCTCAGAGAGCACCCCCCTCAGAGCACCCCCTCAGAGAGCACCCCCCCTCAGAGAGCACCCCCCTCAGAGAGCACCCCCCTCAGAGAGCACCCCTCTCAGAGAGCACCCCTGTCAGAGAGCACCCTCCTCAGAGAGCACCCCCCTCAGAGAGCACCCCCTCTCAGAGAGCACCCCCCCCCTCAGAAAGCACCCCTCTCAGAGAGCACCCCCCTCAGAGAGCACCCCCCTCAGAGAGCACCCCCCTCAGAGAGCACCCCCCTCAGAGAGCACCCCTCTCAGAGAGCACCCCTCTCAGAGAGCACCCCCCCAGAGAGCACCCCCCTCAGAGAGCACCCCCCTCTCAGAGAGCACCCCCCTCAGAGAGCACCCCCCCAGAGAGCACCCCTCTCAGAGAGCACCCCCTCAGAGAGCACCCCTCTCCCTCTCAGAGAGCACCCCCCCAGAGAGCACCCCTCCCCCCCAGAGAGCACCCCTCTCAGAGAGCACCCCTCAGAGAGGGACCTTCAGGCTGCGACCCCTGATTGACCCAGAACTCTGAACATTTCATTTATTTTGTCGTTTGACAAAATGTCACTAAAAAGTTTGAATCCAGAGCCACGAGGTCAAAATTCTTTGAGTTCATCCTGCGACCTCCAGCACAGCGCCCCCTGCTGCCGTGTGTCAGAGTCACGTGTGTTTAAAGAGAAAAGCTCCAGGGGGTTTATTACATTATGTTTCAGGAAGGAGCCGATTTCAGACCAGAGAAGAAATATTTGGAAGAAAATAAAGACGTTTGTGTCCCGCTGCTGCAGGAGTGGGCCGTCAGGAGTGAGCCGTCAGGAGTGGGCCGTCAGGAGTGAGCCGTCAGGAGTGAGCCGTCAGGAGTGGGCCGTCAGGAGTGAGCCGTCAGGAGTGGGCCGTCAGGAGTGAGGCGTCAGGAGTGGGCCGTCAGGAGTGAGGCGTCAGGAGTGGGCCGTCAGGAGTGAGGCGTCAGGAGTGAGGCGTCAGGAGTGAGGCGTCAGGAGTGAGCCGTCAGGAGTGGGCCGTCAGGAGTGGGCCGTCAGGAGTGAGGCGTCAGGAGTGAGCCGTCAGGAGTGAGTGAGCCGTCAGGGCCGTCAGTGGGCCGTCAGGAGTGGGCCGTCAGGAGTGGGCCGTGAGGAGTGAGCCGTCAGGAGTGAGGCGTCAGGAGTGAGCCGTCAGGAGTGAGGCGTCAGGAGTGAGCCGTCAGGAGTGAGGCGTCAGAGAGTGAGGCGCGTCAGGAGTGAGGCGTCAGGAGTGAGCCGTCAGGAGTGAGCCGTCAGGAGTGAGGCGTCAGGAGTGGGCCGTCAGGAGTGAGGCGTCTGTTCTTCAGACTGAACCTGCTCCTCGTTGCTGGGTCTTGTTCTTCTGCTGTGACGTTATATCTTCATGAGAAGTTCACAGGCTCCATCTCGTCGTCTTGAGTTTGATCCGATCTGTCGTTCTTCAAAGATTCATTATTTCATGTTTCCTGCTTCAGTTCAGTCTGTTTGTATTTACTCAGAAATGAATCGTCATCTGGACCAAAGACTGAAGAGTGAAGTGTCCTCGAAGTACAGTGTGTTCAGGACAAACACACGAGGCACTTTCACACGAGGCACTGTCACACGAGGCACTGTCACATGAGGCACTGTCACACGAGGCACTGTCACACGAGGCACTGTCACATGAGGCACTGTCACACGAGGCACTTTCACATGAGACACTGTCACACGAGGCACTGTCACATGAGGCACTGTCACACGAGGCACTGTCACATGAGGCACTGTCACACGAGGCACTGTCACATGAGGCACTGTCACATGAGGCACTGTCACACGAGGCACTTTCACATGAGACACTGTCACACGAGGCACTGTCACATGAGGCACTGTCACACGAGGCACTGTCACATGAGGCACTGTCACACGAGGCACACTTTCACATGAGGCACTGTCACTGTCTTCACACGAGGCACTTTCACATGAGGCACTGTCACATGAGGCACTGTCACATGAGGCACTGTCACACGAGGCACTTTCACACACGAGGCACTGTCACATGAGGCACTTTCACATGAGGCACTGTCACATGAGGCACTGTCACATGAGGCACTTTCACATGAGGCACTGTCACACGAGGCACTTTCACACGAGGCACTGTCACATGAGGCACTGTCACACGAGGCACTGTCACACGAGGCACTGTCACACGAGGCACTGTCACACGAGGCACTTTCACACGAGGCACTTTCACACGAGGCACTTTCACATGAGGCACTGTCACATGAGGCACTGTCACTGTCACACGAGGCACTGTCACACGAGGCACTTTCACATGAGGCACTGTCACATGAGGCACTGTCACACGAGGCACTTTCACACGAGGCACTTTCACATGAGGCACTTTGTCACACGAGGCACTTTCACACGAGGCACTGTCACATGAGGCACTGTCACATGAGGCACTGTCACACGAGGCACTTTCACATGAGGCACTGTCACATGAGGCACTGTCACATGAGGCACTTTCACATGAGGCACTTTCACATGAGGCACTTTCACATGAGGCACTTTCACACGAGACACTTTCACATGAGGCACTGTCACATGAGGCACTTTCACATGAGACACTGTCACATGAGGCACTGTCACACGAGGCACTGTCACACGAGGCACTGTCACACGAGGCACTTTCACACGAGGCACTTTCACACGAGGCACTTTCACATGAGGCACTGTCACACGAGGCACTGTCACACGAGGCACTGTCACACGAGGCACTTTCACATGAGGCACTTTCACATGAGGCACTGTCACACGAGGCACTGTCACACGAGGCACTTTCACATGAGACAGTCACATGAGACACTGTCACATGAGACACTTTCACATGAGGCACTGTCACATGAGGCACTTTCACATGAGGCACTGTCACATGAGGCACTTTCACATGAGGCACTGTCACACGAGGCACTGTCACACGAGGCACTTTCACACGAGGCACTGTCACACGAGGCACTTTCACACGAGGCACTTTCACATGAGGCACTTTCACACGAGGCACTGTCACACGAGGCACTTTCACACGAGGCACTGTCACACGAGGCACTTTCACATGAGGCACTGTCACATGAGGCACTGTCACATGAGGCACTGTCACACGAGGCACTGTCACACGAGGCACTGTCACATGAGGCACACGAGTCACACACGAGGCACTGTCACACGAGGCACTGTCACACGAGGCACTGTCACACGAGGCACTGTCACACGAGGCACTGTCACACGAGGCACTGTCACACGAGGCGCTTTCACACGAGGCGCTTTCACATGAGGCACTGTCACATGAGGCACTGTCACATGAGGCACTGTCACATGAGGCACTGTCACATGAGGCACTTTCACATGAGGCACTTTCACATGAGGCACTTTCACATGATTTTTTAAATCACTTATATTTGGAGTGTGTTTTTGAGTCATATGTGGAGTTTGTATATGTGAAAGTGGACGATCGGGTTCTTGGCGTGTTTGGACGGACGATTTGGTTTTGTGTTGACGGTTGGGTTCTTGGCGTGTTTTTGTTGGACGATTTGGTTCTTGGCGTGTTTGTGTTAGACGGTTGGGTTCTTGGCGTGTTTGTGTTGGAGGATCTGGTGTTGGATGATTTGGTTCTTGGCGTGTTTGTGTTGGACGATCTGGTTCTTTTGGTTCTTGGCGTGTTTGTGTTGGATCGGGTTCTTGGCGTGTCTTTTGTTGGACGATGTGGTTTTGGCGTGTTTTGGTTAGACGATCTGGTTCTTGCCGTGTTTTTGTTGGACGATTTGGTTCTTGGCGTGTTTGTGTTAGATTATCGGGTTCTTGGCGTGTTTGTGTTGGACGATCGGGTTCTTGGCGTGTTTGTGTTGGACGATCGGGTTCTTGGCGTGTTTGTGTTAGATGATCTGGTTCTTGGCGTGTTTGTGTTAGATGATCTGGTTCTTGGCGTGTTTGTGTTAGACGGTTGGGTTCTTGGCGTGTTTTTGTTAGACGATCTGGTTCTTGGCGTGTTTTTGTTGGACGATCTGGTTCTTGGCGTGTTTTTGTTGGAGAGGTTTGAGTCGCAGAAGCAGCAGGTCGCAGCTGAAGAATGTAAAAGCCTGTGTCTGTGTGACCTGAAATGAAACTGACGCTCCACAGTTTTTACGACTTCAAATACGACTTCGGGACTTTTAAAATGACTGAGCAGGACTGAGGCTGTCACTGTGAATCTGTACAGACAAATATATAATAATCCACAATATTCAAACGACTTTAAGCCAGAGCTGAGCCAGAGAAGAGATTTATTCAAGCGTCTGCAGCTCGGATCTAATCATGATCAGAAACACGGCAGAAATCTCCCAGCAAGAAAAACTTCACATGATAAATATTAAACCTCAAAAAATATAGTTCTAGCTTTGATTTACAGAACGAGACGTCGATATAGTGATTATGTGACAGGCCTAAGTGCAGCCACTACTTCTACTACTGCTGCTACTACTACTACTACTACTACTACTACATCACATCTCGTAATTATATCAGTGTAATTAATATAAAACTTAAACCAGACACATGTCCAACCAAATATAAACATCTGATGCATATTGATTCTCCTCACATCAGACGTGTTCTCCCGACCGTCCAGATGTTTCTCCATGTTCTAGTCGGAGTTTTTGGAGAGATTCATGTTTGAGTTTAATCCACTATTTTCCAGACACATTTTGTTGTTCTACCCTCGTTCACAGCGTTGCAGATTTGGTTCTCGTAGCTGTTTTCACACTCGCGTTACTCTGGATGTGATCATCTAAAGACATGATTTCATAAAAACTCAAATGATTCCAGGCGCTGATCTGTTTAATAACGTCCTCACCTCCATGTGGTCACGTGTAAGTGTTACACGGCTCTCCACGTGTTCAGGCTGAGCACGCTCCTCCCGCAGACTCAGATGTTTGTTTGTCTCTGCTACAGGAGGAAGTGCTGTTTACGAGGCCGTTTTCTCATGGCCTCCTCTGACAAAGAAGAGATGCAAATGAAACACAAACACACCCCCAAAGAAAACACCCCCTCATGTGGTCTTCACTAGGGCAGGTACAGGTCAGGCAGCAGGTCCAGAGGCAGGTCCAGCAGCAGCAGGTCCAGCAGTAGGTCCAGAGGCAGGTCCAGAGGCAGGTCCAGCAGCAGGTCCAGCAGTAGGTCCAGGTCCAGCAGCAGGTCCAGCAGGTCCAGAGGCAGGTCCAGCAGCAGCAGGTCCAGCAGTAGGTCCAGCAGTCCAGAGGCAGGTCCAGCAGCAGGTCCAGCAGTAGTCCCAGCAGCAGGTCTAGGTCCAGCAGTAGGTCCAGCAGTAGGTCCAGAGGCAGGTCCAGCAGCAGGTCCAGAGGCAGCAGGTCCAGCAGTAGGTCCAGCAGCAGCAGGTCCAGCAGCAGGCAGGTCCAGCAGCAGTAGCAGTCCAGAGGCAGGTCCAGAGTGCAGGTCCAGCAGCAGGCCCAGCAGCAGTATCCAGAGGCAGTAGGTCTGTCGTTACAGGTAAAGAGGCAGGTCCATGTGGGGGAGGGTAATATTTAATCTGTCGTTACCTAAATTCACCGTAAAGTTCTGATCTTATGATTCACCCTGTGACACACAGAACTCAGAAGTAAAATGGTTGTGCAGATGTAAAACCAGGCTTCAGTTTAAAGCTTCTCTATGTCACTTTTCTGATGGGAGGTTCCACCGTTTGTCTCCGTGGAAATATGGTGGTTCTTTGCCCAGAATGTTCCTCAGTGTGGATTTAAAGTGGAGACAAAAGGGAGACAGTGGCCCAGTTGGTGCTCGTCGCTCGTCGGCTGTTCGAGTCCTGCTCTCGACATAAACATCATCGCTCAGAGTCAGATCCACTGACTCACAGGTCGATGGTGCGATTCCCACAGATGAATCCTGTTGTTGTGTCCTTGGGCAAGACACTTAACCCCCCTCAGCCTCGTGTCTGTGAATGTGTGAGTGTTTGAGACGTGAAGGTGGAAAAGTGCTGTATAAAAATGTGATTATTTTACCAGCTGCAGACTTTTACGGGCCTGATCTGTGAAGAGGAGGCCGTGTTCACATGTTTGTAAAGTTATTTTTGAGCAGTAGAAACACCTGGAATTGAACCTGTCAGGTCTGTTTAAAGCTGTACTGCAGAACATTTCAAACACTATGGAGTCCAGCGAGTGACATGACGCTGACAGAAAAGTGAATAATGGGACCGCAGCTCTGCGCTGTGATTGGCTCGTGCTAAGTTCATTCATAAATCTTTAGCTCTTTACTCCGTTATGAGCTGCCTGAGGATTCGAGGTTTGTTATGACATTGTCTGATTTCGAAACAGCAGTTGTTTTTCTCATTGAAATCCAAAGCCACATGGAAGTATTTCAAGTCTTCAGCGTTGAACGGATTTGAAAACATCACCACAAAATATGTAACGTTTACAGTGAGACCCACGGCTTCTAAAGGAGCGAGAGCCTCGTGTAACCGGATCTGTTTTTACATTGTTATGTTATAAATGGCTCTAATCAGTAATGAGTTTGAATTCAAAGAGTTTGTCACTGCAACAAACGAGAAGCAGCTGAAGCCAGAACGTTGAAGTGTTTCATTATTAATCAGAGTCTTATTAACTGTGCCTCATGTGATACAAACTGATGAAGTAACTGTGGACTTCAGCAGTGAGTGAGAAGAAAAGATCTCAGAGCAGAAAGAGCAAAAGAGCAGAAAGAACAGAAAGAGCAGAAAGAGCAGAAAGAGCAGAAAGAGCAGAAAGAGCAGAAAGAGCAGAAAGAGCAGAAAGAGCAGAAAAGAGCAAAAAGAGCAGAAAGAGCAGAAAGAGCAGAAAGAGCAGAAAGAGCAAAAGAGCAAAAGAGCAAAAGAGCAAAAGAGCAAAAGAGCAAAGCGGATCAGAGCAAAAGAGTCAAGAGCAAGGGCATTTTCATCTAATCAGAGCAGTAACTCCAGCGCAGGAGAGCAGTGAGGGCGCTCAGAGCGTTCTAGTGAGGACGCTCAGTGCGCTCCAGAGTCAGAGGACGCTCTCCTTTTCTCAGGACGCTCTCGTGAGGACGCTCTCTAATCCACGCTCTAGTAACGCTCTAGTGAGGACGCTCTAGTGAGGACGCTCTAGTGAGGACGTTCTAGTGAGGACGCTCTCGTGAGGACGCTCTCGTGAGGACGCTCTCGTGAGGACGTTCTCGTGAGGGCACTCTCATGAGGACGATCCTGTGAGGACGCTCCTGTGAGGACGCTCTCGTGAGGACGCTCTCATGAGGACGCTCCAGTGAGGACGCTCTCGTGAGCACACCTGGATTTATGAGACAGGTCAGACGCACAGCGCGGCCCTCAGAGGTTATCTACCCCTGATGCACATCCATCTGAGGCCTGGATCTGTGAGGCCCGGGCCCATCGCGATGCACATCCATTGCGAGGCCCGGGTCCATTGCGAGGCCCGGGTCCATTGCGAGGCCCGGGTCCATCGCGAGGCCCGGGTCCATCATGAGGCCCGGGTCCATCATGAGGCCCGGGTCCATCATGAGGCCCAGGTCCATGTTCGTGTGTGTGAGCTTCTGGACGTGTCACTCTCTCTGAGCCTCTTTAATGAGCTGGAAAAACAACCTCTAAAAACTTTGAACCTGCCCCAAACATCACAGCCCCAACTTCAGAGCAGAAAGGGCAACGGAGGGGCAGCGGAGGGGCAGCAGAGGGGCAGGAGAGGGGCAGCAGAGGGGCAAAGGGCAACGGAGGGCAGCGGAGGGGCAGCGGAGGGGCAGCGGAGGGGCAGCAGAGGGGCAGCAGAGGGGCAGCAGAGGGGCAGCAGAGGGGGGTGAAGGGGCAGAAAAGTGTCTTTGTTCAGGCTGTGGACAGACTTATTATAGACGTGACCAAAGGCTTGTTCTGCGTCGGTGCATCTGTGTAAACATGAAGCTGGGGTCAGGACGGAGATTGTCATCGTCCTTAAAGTAAACACGAGTGAGGAGGCCCGAGCGCCGCAGGTGTGTCGTACGGCGCACAGCCAGCGGCGAGGGCAATTAGCACAAGTGTGTTATTCACCGAGAGACGCTAACAGCCCCAGTCCAACTCAACTGTGAAATAGCACATTTGGAACATTTGGAAAGTTTGGAACATTTGGCTCAGATAATTATAGATTTACCCTTTTGAAAACACGGAGCTATTTATCGAGTGGTCAGTTTGTGGAGATGGAAATGGGGAGAAGAACCTTAAACGAGACACAGATGTCTACAGGCTGTAACACGTCCACGAGAAACCACAGAGCTTCAGTTTGATTTAGTGTAAAACAGGCCTGCCAACACCAGTGAGGTCCAGTGAGTGAGGTCCCAGCATGATACTGAGGTCCACCTGGAGCATTATACTGAGGCCCACCCGGAGCATTATACTGAGGTCCACCCCTGGAGCATTATACTGAGGCCCACCCGGAGCATTATACTGAGGCCCACCCGGAGCATTATACTGAGGCCCACCTGGAGCATTATACTGAGGTCCACCTGGAGCATTATACTGAGGCCCACCCGGAGGCTTTCATACATCCCAGTATTTTTTTTTATGTACATGAAGTTTGCGTTTTGTTACTACCACAGACTGTGCAGATCCAGCTCCATCGACTTGACACTTTCTGTAAAAACTGTCTCTCTCTCTGTCCCTGCGTGCTGTCAGACTCATGTTGGTCTTAAATGTTCGTATTAACCCTCTACATGATCCTGGGGTTTTTATTTCACGTCTGTGTCTGTAAAATCAACATATGAACATTAATAACAGACACATCAGGTCCTTCTGTCCCCGACGTCGCTCCTGTTAGCGTTAGCAAGCAGGTTTGATTGACAGCGTTGCTAAGCGCCTGCTCTCTGTTGAACCAGCAGGAAGGAGCGTTATCCTTCAGCAGCCTCGCTCCTGATTGGCTCTTTGGTTGCTGTGATACTCATGGTTGGACCTCTTTCATAAACGAGGTCCCTGAAGATTCTTTGCTGTATGTGCCACTATATTTAGGAAAAAGGTTTGATATTTTGAACAGATTCAGTTGCCATATAAGCATGACATTTTTAAGCAATATAATGCAATAAATAACATTAGTTTGTTACAGATGTGATAGATTGAGGAGCTCGTGGTGTGTGGTGGTTTCAGGCTCATAGTTTCTTTAGTGTTTGTGTCTTCGTCAGACGCGACGTTCTGAAGGAAAAGTCTGAAGTGACGGTGTGACGTGTCGAGGTGTTGGCGCAGGTTAAATCACTTCTATGTTCCAGGCGTCAGCTTTAGTCACGACTTGTTCCAGCTGCTTGAACTCCGCCGTGTCGCCGTCAGAGTCAAACGGCGCTCGCCGCCATGACAGTGTGGTGTAATGACGTTTAAGTGAGTGTTAATGAGAGCGCACATGTGACTCAGGCCCCGCCCCCTGCCACAGACAACCAAACACTGTCAGAACGTTGGCTGGAGTTCTAGGAGGAGGAGGAGAGGAGGAGGAGGAGGAGGAGGAGAGGAGGAGGAGGAGGAGGAGTGAGAGGAGTAGTTGAGGAGGAGGAGAGGAGTAGTTGAGGAGAGGAGAGGAGAGGAGGAGGGTGTAGGAGGAAGAGAGGAGGAGGAGAGGAGGAGGTGTAGAGTTGGACGAGGAGGAGGAGAGGAGGGTAGGAGCAGAGGAGTTGCCAGGCCTGAAGTTGTTGGTGTTCTGGTGTATTTTTTCAACTGTCCTTCTGGTTTCTTCATAGTGAAGTGCAGGTGTTGAGGTGGAAATGGAGTGTGGCTGTAGATGTGGAGGTGGATGTGTTGATGATCAGCTGTAGTTGTTGGTGTAGTTGTTGGTGTGTTGTTGATGTTCTGGTGTAGTTCTTGGTGTAGTTGTTGATGTTCTGGCGTAGTTGTTGGTGTAGTTGTTGGTGTTCTGGTGTAGTTGTTGGTGTAGTTGTTGGTGTTCTGACATAGTTGTTGATGTTCTGGTGTAGTTGTTGGTGTTCTGGTGTAGTTCTTGGTGTAGTTGTTGATGTTCTGGCGTAGTTGTTGGTGTTCTGCTGTAGTTGTTGGTGTTCTGGTGTAGTTGTTGATGTTGGTGTGTAGTTGTTGGTGTAGTTGTTGATGTTCTGGTGTAGTTGTTGTGTGTAGTTGTTGTGTTCTGGTGTAGTTGTTGTTGTTGTGTTCTGGTGTAGTTGTTGTGTAGTTGTTGGTGTTCTGGTGTAGTTGTTGGTGTTCTGTAGTTGTTGTTGTTGTTGGTGTAGTTGTTGGTGTGTGTGGTGTAGTGTTGTGTAGTTGTTGGTGTTCTGGTGTGTTGTTGTGTGGTGTAGTTGTTGGTGTAGTTGTTGGTGTTCTGGTGTAGTTGTTGGTGTTCTGGTGTAGTGTTGGTGTAGTTGTTGGTGTGTCTGGTGTAGTTGTTGGTGTAGTTGTTGGTGTTCTGGTGTGTAGTTGTTGGTGTAGTTGTGGGTGTAGTTGTTGGTGTTCTGGTGTAGTTGTTGGTGTGGTTGTTGGTGTTTGTTGGTGTTCTGGTGTAGTTTCTGGTGTAGTTGTGTGGTGTTCTGGTGTAGTTGTTGGTGTTCTGGTGTAGTTGTTGATGATCTGGTGTAGTTGTTGGTGTTCTGGTGTAGTTGTAGTTGTTGTAGTGTTCTGGTGTAGTTCTTGGTGTTCTGTTGTAGTTGTTGGTGTTCTGGTGTAGTTGTTGTTGGTGTTCTGGTGTAGTTGTTGGTGTTCTGGTGTAGTTTCTTGGTGTTCTGGTGTAGTTCTTGGTGTTCTGGTGTAGTTGTTGTTGTTCTGGTGTAGTTGTTGGTTGTTTCTGCGTAGTTGTTGGTGTTCTGGTGTAGTTGTTGGTGTTCTGGTGTAGTTTGTTGATGTTCTGGTGTGTAGTTGTTGATGTTCTGGTGTAGTTGTTGGTGTAGTTGTTGATGTTCTGGTGTAGTTGTTGGTGTTTCTGGTGTAGTTGTTTGGTGTTCTGGTGTAGTTGTGTGTGTGTTCTGCCGTAGTTGTTGTTGTGTTCTGATGTAGTTGTTGGTGTTCTGGTAGTAGTTGTTGATGTTCTGGTGTAGTTGTTGGTGTTCTGGCCGTAGTTGTTGGTGTCTGTGTAGTTGTTGTTGTGTGATGTTCTGACATAGTTGTTGATGTTCTGGTGTAGTTGTTGGTGTTCTGGTGTAGTTTGTTCTGGTGTAGTGTTGTTGATGTTTGTGGTGTAGTTGTTGGTGTTCTGGTGTAGTTGTTGATGTTCTGATGTAGTTGTTGGTGTTCTGGTGTAGTTGTTGGTGTAGTTGTTGATGTTCTGGTGTAGTTGTTGGTGTTCTGGTGTAGTTGTTGATGTTCTGGTGTAGTTGTTGGTGTTCTGGTGTAGTTGTTGGTGTTCTGATGTAGTTGTTGGTGTTCTGGTGTTCTGGGTGTAGTTGTTGGTGTTCTGGTGTAGTTGTTGGTGTAGTTTGGTGTTCTGGTGTGTTGTTGGTGTTCTGGTGTAGTTGTTGGTGTTCTGATGTAGTTGTTGATGTTCTGGTGTAGTTGTTGGTGTTCTGGTGTGGTTGTTCGTGTAGTTGTTGATGTTCTGGTGTAGTTGTTGGTGTTCTGGTGTAGTTGTTGGTGTTCTGGTGTAGTTGTTGGTGTTCTGATGTAGTTGTTGATGTTCTGGTGTAGTTGTTGGTGTTCTGGTGTAGTTGTTGGTGTAGTTGTTGGTGTTCTGGTGTAGTTGTTGATGTTCTGGTGTAGTTGTTGGTGTTCTGGTGTAGTTGTTGGTGTTCTGATGTAGTTGTTGATGTTCTGGTGTAGTTGTTGGTGTTCTGGTGTAGTTGTTGGTGTAGTTGTTGGTGTTCTGGTGTAGTTGTTGGTGTTCTGGTGTAGTTGTTGGTGTTCTGATGTTCTGTGTAGTTGTTGATGTTGGGTGTAGTTGTTGGTGTTCTGGTGTAGTGTTGTTGTGTAGTTGTTGATGTTCTGGTGTAGTTGTTGGTGTTCTGGTGTAGTTGTTGGTGTTCTGGTGTAGTTGTTGGTGTTCTGATGTAGTTGTTGATGTTCTGGTGTAGTTGTTGGTGTTCTGGTGTAGTTGTTGGTGTTGTTGGTGTAGTTGTTGGTGTTCTGGTGTAGTGTGTGGTGTTCTGGTGTAGTTGTGGTGTTGTAGTTGTTAGTTGTTGGTGTAGTTGTTGTTGTGTTCTGTGTAGTTGTTGGTGTTCTGGTGTAGTTTGTTGGTGTAGTTGTTGATGTTCTGGTGTAGTTGTTGGTGTTCTGGTGTGGTTGTTCGTGTAGTTGTTGATGTTCTGGTGTAGTTGTTGGTGTTCTGGTGTAGTTGTTGGTGTTTGGCATTTTTACACAATTTTCCATAAACTAAAAGAGTCTGAAACTGCCCGGAGACTTATATTGTTGCAATGGACATAAATGTCGAGCAGCTGGGGACACGAGCACGAAGCGGTGGAGATAACGTTTTGGGATTCTGGTGTAGTTGTTGATGTTCTGGTGTAGTCGTACGGCCTACGTCACCCGTCGGAGGTCCGCCGGAGCCTTGTTTATTTACTCCGCTCTCTGGTGCATGTGGTTTGGATTGTGTGATTCGGATCCCGGATAAAGACGGATGAGCTGGAAGAACGAGACAATGTCAAGTGGAATACTGTTCTCCGACGTGATGAAAGAACCGGGATCAACTTAACGACTCTGTGAGTGCAAAGGAATTTCACGTCCTGTAGTTTTAGGTTTACTCTGTCAGTTCAGATGAAGCTGTGAGTCCTTATGTCTTTATACAGAACACAGAGGCCTCGAGGTCCAGATCTGACACACCGCATCACGGCTAATTACAAAACTACGAGCTCAGAATACTCGGCTGTTTGCGCCATGCGGATCCTTTGAACGCACACGAATCTACGGCCCAAATTGGCTCTTAAAATAGAGACGTTGTTTATAACAAGATCAGGCCAATAAGGAGGTCTGTAAAACGAGGTGTTGGAACCACCAGCCGAGACTGTTTAACTGGAGGAACTGCTTTTAGTAGTTGTTGGTGTAGTTGTTGGTGTGGCTGTTGGTGTAGTTGTTGGTGTGGCTGTTGGTGTAGTTGTTGGTGTAGTTGTTGGTGTCTGGTGTAGTTGTTGGTGTAGTTGTTGATGTAGTTGGTGCAGTTGTTGGTGTAGTTGTTGGTGTAGTTGTTGGTGTAGTTGTTGGTGTCTGGTGTAGTTGTTGGTGTAGTTGTTGGTGTAGTTGTTGGTGTAGTTGTTGGTGTAGTTGTTGGTGTAGTTGTTGGTGTAGTTGTTGTGTAGTTGTTGGTTGGTGTAGTTGTTGGTGTAGTTGTTGGTGTAGTTGTTGGTGTAGTTGTTGGTGTAGTTGTTGGTGTAGTTGTTGGTGTAGTTGTTGGTGTTCTGGTGTAGTTGTTGGTGTAGTTGTTGGTGTAGTTGTTGGTGTAGTTGTTGGTGTCTGGTGTAGAAAAACTGACACATAAATTGGGACAAATTAACAGATATAATTAAGACTCGGCACGAGCTCAAACCTCGAACCATTTCCATGTTTTTTATCTGGAGCAGCTCCAAGTCGACCACAGAAAACTGCAAACTCACTGACGGGCGCTGACAGCCAAAAACACTCACACAAACTACACTAGATTAAACTTTTGGCATTTTTACACAATTTTCCATAAACTAAAAGAGTCTGAAACTGCCCGGAGACTTATATTGTTGCAATGGACATAAATGTCGAGCAGCTGGGGACACGAGCACGAAGCGGCTGGAGATAACGTTTATGGATTCTAAACACATGTCGGAGGGAGCGGCGTTTGTGCCACAGGACGTCCAGAGTCTGGTGACAATTTGTCTGGAACGAGCATTAATTTTCAGAACAATGCGCTGATTTGAATTTGCCCCATTACCTTCGCCGTCATGTCCTGGTTCGTTTTGTGTCTAATGGGGCAGAAGTACTCGGATCGTTATCGCCGTCCAGCACAATCGTCTCCGTGTTCCTGCATTTATAGACACGGACGGTATGTTTTATATAAGGAGACAGCGTCGTGTTTAGCGTGAGAGTCTGAGAGGACACGAGGGTTAGCATTAGCGTGCTGTGTGAGGCTGGGGTTACAGATAAGATCAGCGCAGAGGGAGCACAGCTGGGAGCCCTCTCACACTGACCTCTCTTTTCTGTGACATTCATTTAAACTCACCAGGCTGCTCCTCTTCATCGCACATCTGCCCCTCAACATCGTCTCAACTTTAGCCTCTAGAGTTTATTAGCGGTGCAGATGGTATCAAGATGCACGAACACAGGGCAAACTGATAAACTGGTGCTGGTTTGAGACCTGGGCCTGGAAAGAAGAGAAAATAAAAATAATAAAACGATTCAGTGACTGTGCAGCGTGAAGAAGAAAAACACTCAAAACGGAGAGAAGAACCTCAGAGAACAAGGACCAGTCTGCAGGACACAGAGGCTGTTAGCGCTGTCTTCATGTTAGCGCTGTCTTCATGTTAGCGCTGTCTTCATGTTAGCGCTGTCTTCACGTTAGCGCTGTCTTCATGTTAGCGCTGTCTTCATGTTAGCGCTGTCTTCATGTTAGCGCTGTCTTCATGTTAGCGCTGTTGTCCTGTTAGCCCTGTCTTCATGTTAGCGCTGTCTTCATGTTAGCGCTGTCTTCATGTTAGCGCTGTCTTCATGTTAGCGCTGTCTTCATGTTAGCGCTGTCTTCATGTTAGCGCTGTCTTCATGTTAGCGCTGTCTTCATGTTAGCGCTGTCTTCATGTTAGCGCTGTTGTCCTGTTAGCCCTGTCTTCATGTTAGCGCTGTCTTCATGTTAGCGCTGTCTTCATGTTAGCGCTGTCTTCATGTTAGCGCTGTCTTCATGTTAGCGCTGTCTTCATGTTAGCCCTGTCTTCATGTTAGCGCTGTCGTCCTGTTAGCGCTGTCGTCCTGTTAGCGCTGTCTTCATGTTAGCGCTGTTGTCCTGTTAGCGCTGTCTTCATGTTAGCGCTGTCTTCATGTTAGCGCTGTTGTCCTGTTAGCGCTGTCTTCATGTTAGCGCTGTCTTCATGTTAGCGCTGTCTTCATGTTAGCGCTGTCTTCACGTTAGCTGTCGTCCGTGTTAGTGCTGTCTTCATGTTAGCGCTGTCTTCATGTTAGCGCTGTTGTCCTGTTAGCACTGTCTTCATGTTAGCGCTGTCTTCATGTTAGCGCTGTTGTCCTGTTAGCGCTGTCTTCATGTTAGCGCTGTCTTCATGTTAGCGCTGTCTTCACGTTAGCTCTGTCTTCACGTTAGCGCTGTCTTCACGTTAGCGCTGTCTTCAGTTAGCGCTGTCTTCACGTTAGCGCTGTCGTCCTGTTAGCGCTGTCTTCATGTTAGCGCTGTCTTCATGTTAGCGCTGTTGTCCTGTTAGCGCTGTCTTCATGTTAGCGCTGTAGTCCGGTTAGCGCTGTTGTCCTGTTAGCGCTGTCTTCATGTTAGCGCTGTAGTCCGGTTAGCGCTGTTGTCCGGTTAGCGCTGTACTCTTCATAGTTAAGTCGAGCGTCTTCTCCAAAGGCTAAATTAAAGTATTAAAGCGAAAACACAAAGTCTTTTCTGTCATTTTCAGCGTGTTTTAAGCGTCTGCAGAGCCTCCTCAGTTTTCATTCAACCTGCTCTGAATGTTAGCGTTAGCGTTAGCATTAGTCACAGACATCAGCGGCCGCTCTCAAACGGGTCCTCATTCTGGAAATACAAAGTGGTATCGGTGATTTGGTTTGAGTATTCGCTGAAAACTGTGTGTTGAGAACCAGTTTTTATGACCAGTTCCTTCGCTTAATTCCTCATCTTCATTTGATTTTTGGATGACGTCAAACTGAGGCCAAAGTGACGCAGAGTCTCTTAACAAAAGTCATATTTGGATTTGAATAAAGTGATATTTTTCCTGCAGTTCTCCACTCGTCCTGACTCTTTCTGGTCATAATTTTGCGTCTTTTCTCTCGTTTCTCTTCTCAAACTCGTGCTCTCTGCCGTCGGTTTATTGGCGTGTCCTTGTGTGCAGTCCCGACGCTCCGCCCTCGTCTCCAGACCCCAGTAAAGCCGGGTCAGTCTTTACCACGCTGCCCTGTGTGTTTCTGCTGCTCCTCCTCTGCTCTTTGACCGGCATCATTACAGCGAGCTCCTCTAAACCCGAGCGGCGTCTTTCATGTTTTCCCCAGGGTCGTGTCGGAGACGTGACGGGGGACGAAACATCCAGAGTGAGGCTCGGTTTGTGTGAGAATCTACATGTGTCGTCTTGTTTAATAGAATCAAGCCTAAGCTAAAAACGAGGAACAGATGGATCTGACCCGACGGATCCAACACCACAATCAGCCGTGTCATCCAGGTCAGCGATGATCAGCCAAAACATTATGACCACCACCGACGAGTGTCAGCAGAGCGTCTTTATATCTCGATTAGACCCGAACGGTTTAAAAGACGACTGATAAAGACGAAAGACACGAGACAAATAAACTACCTCACGACAGAACAGTTTAAAGACTCACTGTGACAAAGACAAAACGGTTTAAAGACGACTTGTGATAACCTCCTCAACTCGAGCTCTTTCGTGGCTTTATTCATTTCTCTTTGTTACTTGGGCTGATTGGTCCTGATGAGTAAAAAAGGATTATCTTTTTACGTTCTGTAGTTTCTGAGAAACATGACGTCCACATACGAGGACATCTGTTCTACATTTGAATCATTTTGGTAGAACATTTAAATAATGATGTGCAAAAAGTAAAAAGGTGCATCTGCCGTCAAATATAAAAAAAACAAACAGCACAAAGAAAGTTAACACTGAGCCAAACAAATACTCTTCAATTTTCGTAGTAATACTAGTAGTAGTAGTAGTAGTAGTAGTAGTAGTAGTAGTAGTAGTAGTAGTAGTAGTAGTAGTAGTAGTAGTAGTAGTAGTAGTAGTAAATGTGTGGTATAATCTCTTGGAGCTGTGGCCTGTGGATGTCGGCCAAGGAAAAGCAATGTTCTGATGAGATCATGTGTCAGAGTCACAGGCAGAAGAAGAAGAAGAGATCATGTGATGAGGAGCAGAGGAGGAGCAGAGGAGGAGCAGAGGAGGAGCAGTAGAGGAGGAGGAGTAGAGGAGTAGACGAGGAGTAGAGGAGTAGAGGAGGAGCAGAGGAGCCTCGTCTTACAGCTCTGGACTCGTTGACACAAACAGCTGTTGTTCTATTTTTGTTTGTTTCACTTTTTCACGTTGAGTCGTATTTAAACGACACGAGGAGCTGCTCCAGATGATCGAGTCTGAAGAACTCGCTGGATTTTCAGATTTATCTCCAAAGACTCGATCAGATCTGAGCTCGAGGCCCTAATCCTAATCCTAACCCTATTCTGTAACACTGTGACCTTTGACCCCGTGTGGCTGCAGCCTGAAGAAAAACAAAACACAACGATTCTGTTAAAACGATGTGTCAACGAGAACATCACCAACGTCTGTGTGAGCGTCTGTACTGACCGTCTGTACTGACCTCTCTCTCGGGTCAGTGTGTGTCTGTACTGACCTCTCTCTCGGGGTCAGTGTGTGTCTGTACTGACCGCTCTCTCGGGGTCAGTGTGAGTCTGTACTGACCTCTCTCTCGGGTCAGTGTGTGTCTGTACTGACCTCTCTCTCGGGGTCAGTGTGTGTCTGTACTGACCGCTCTCTCGGGTCAGTGTGTCTGTACTGACCGCTCTCTCGGGTCAGTGTGTGTCTGTACTGCGTGGCCGCTCTCTCAGGAGTTTTCTCTGCCTCAGTGATGTTTTATCAGATCTCGTTGTGTCGTGTGGGAATCGTATAAGTTTCTTTTAAATCAAAAACAAAAATTTGGCCGGCGTCCCGCGGCTCTGAAGGGGGTGAAACATAAAACTTGGTCAGTCGATGTTGGAGCGTGACTCTGCTTCATGAGAACAACCAGAAAACTCCAACATGCAATTTGTCCAGAAAGTTTAACCACACAGCTCCAGCTCCGCTCTGAGTGTGCGCTTATTTTAGAGGTGAAACAGTCAGAAAGTCAAGAAACGCCATCGACAGACACAGAACGACACAGACACAGAACATCACAGACGCAGAACATCACAGACACAGAACATCACAGACACAGAACATCACAGACACAGAACATCACAGACGCAGAACATCACAGACACAGAACGACACAGACACAGAACATCACAGACGCAGAACATCACAGACACAGAACATCACAGACACAGAACATCACAGACGCAGAACATCACAGACACAGAACGACACAGACACAGAACATCACAGACACAGACACAGAACATCACAGACACAGAACATCACAGACAGAACATCACAGACACAGAACATCACACAGACAGAACACAGACACAGACAGAACGACAGACACAGAACATCACAGACACAGAACATCACAGAAACGTCACAGACACAGACAGAACACACAGACACAGAACATCACAGACACAGAACATCACAGACACAGAACGTCACAGACACAGAACATCACAGACACAGACACAGAACGACACAGACACAGAACATCACAGACACAGAACGACACAGACACAGAACATCACAGACACAGAACATCACAGACAGAACATCACAGACACAGACAGAACATCACAGACACAGAACATCACAGACACAGAACATCACAGACAGAACGTCACAGACACAGACAGAACGACACAGACACAGAACATCACAGACACAGAACATCACAGACAGAACGACACAGACACAGAACGACACAGACAGAACGACACAGACACAGAACGTCACAGACACGTCCCAGCTCACATGATTCGTCATAGATGAGGTTGAGGTTAACTCCAGTCACTTGTGATAATTTCCTGAAAACCCCTGAAACCTGCTGCAGATTAGAGATCGATCAGAGCTGGACTCATATATCGATTTGCTGAGATATCAGGCCGATATTTGTCCTTTTGAGTGTATCAGGTATCGGCCTTAAATCTAAAGAGGCTGATATTTAGTTTGGTGAAGCTGCTCCTCCGTGTGAGTAAAGTAAATGTGTGAACTTCATGTGAACTTCAGTCCAGAGGAGCTGCAGAAACACGACTCTGTGATCCAGTCTGTGAAACCAGGTCGTTAGGTTTTACTGAAATAAAGAGGTCAGCTAAAAGGACCGAAATCGACTCAAACATATCGACTCAAAGATATCGACTCAAACATATCGACTCAAACATATCGACTCAAACATATCGACTCAAACATATCGACAGTTTATCAGGTTCAGTTTCTCTGTCGTGAACAAAACGACATCGGTCGAGTTGTGCCTGTTCGCTCTGTTCACTGAGTCTTTCCCCGTGAGTCTCTGTCAGACTCTGTGTTTACTGTCAGTCAGAGCGCCCCCTGCAGTGTGCTCTGTGCTGGCCCTCAGACCGGCCCCTGACCCCCGGGGCCCTGGACTGGACTCAAATGGAGTTATGTGTTTTGTGGAGCCTGAGAGCAGCTCACACAGTTACACTGGACAAACCTTCAGAAGAACAAAAAGGTCGTGAGGAGCAGCTCTGATTTATCTCAAACACAAATATAATAATATAAAGGCCATTTTCAAATAAACGCAGCAGAAATCTTAAAAATGATGAACAAAAAGATGATTATATTGTTGTTAGACGTGGACTGAGTGTGACGTCACCTTCAGCTCCAGATGAAGCTCCTCGAGGCTGGAGCAGGTTTAGAGGGACAGAAGGACAAAGAAGGACCTGATGTGTCTGTTATTAATGTTCAAATGTTACAGACACAGACGTGAAATAAAAACCCCAGGATCATGTAGAGGGTTAATACGAACATTTAAGACCAACATGAGTCTGACAGACAGCAGGACAGAGAGACACAGTTTTTACACAGAGAGAGAACCGGAGCAGGAAGTGCACCATCATCACTTCCTGTTTGTAGCGCTTTGCTAGCAGGTTAGCTCTGTGCTTTATATAAACAGTCTTTGGTTTTAGCATAAAGAGAAAACTCTTCAAACGTCACAGGCGTCGACAGAGATTTGGGGCATGAAGCCTCACACCGGCCCCTCTAATATAAATGAAGAGGGTCCAGGGCCCTGAGACCCCGGGGCCCGGGACGGCAGCCCTCTTTTCCCCCGTCCACGCCGCTCGGAGTCAGATCGTGCGTTTGGATCCCGGCTGTTCCCATAAACAGCGGGTTGCTGTGTCCGATTAGAGCCGTCGGTGCGAGTGCGGCCCATGTGTGCTCGTACCTTCCCCCGGAGACGGCTCCAGGAAAGCATCAGTAACATGGACTTTGACTAAAAACCTGCATCTGGTCTTTGTAATGAACTGCAGTTGTCCCAGCATGGAGACGTTTATGAGACCGTGAATATTTTGGGAGAAATTAAAGGTGCAGTGAGCGTTTTCACTTAAACAGTTCAAAAGTCGAGGGTTTATTTTTTGACTTCAGAGATTTTGACACTTTTACAAATCGTTGAAGAGTCGTAAACGTGAGTGACTGGCAGCTCGAGTGGCAGATCTGTGCGAACGGGACCCGCCAATCACACGGAACCTGCAGAACCGAGAGATTAAAATAACAACTTTACCAGGCCGTAAACCCCGCGCCGTGTGTTCATTAAGAAACAACCCGCTTTTATTCACACAAATGTTTAAAATGATCTTGACCCTGATCCAATTTGCACAGACACATTTGTACTTCAGACTCAATCCTTGTAGTTTTTATAGATCTTTTACTCGACTCGTTTCAGCCGATCGGGACTCGAGCCAAAACCAACGCTGTCACTTTGAATCAGCGAGACCTCCGTTGTCGCCCTGCTCTTTTGGGACTGATTACTCTCCTTCACTGTTTCAAGATGTTTCTCCATCGTGAAAGCGAAAAGAGCCTTTCTCTGCCGAGCTGTAATGAGGCTGAAACGAGGCTGAAGCTGAGACGCTGAGAGTGAAGCTGAAGGGGCATTGTTTAAATTTGACTCACACCTGCAGAGTCTTTCCTGTTAAGTTCTAAGTGGAACAAAAACAGCAGGTTCAGAGGCTCCAGACGCTCGTTCTGACGGGTCCCACAGATGTTTGGGTCGTCTCAGTAAAAGTCTGTGGACCACTGTAGAACATGATCTTAAGTGCCCCGTTAACCATGTGCCGACCTCTGCTGACCTCTCCACCGTCTGTCGTCTTCTTCTGCGGCGTCCACACGAGACGTTTCCTCCTCTGAACCATTCACTTTGTCTCAGAACCAAAAGCAGAGTTTTAAGGAAACAATTTAAACATGATTTATTTCAATATTTCTGGAATGTCGAGACCAAAGGGAGAAATGACATCACGTAACGTCGCTTTAATGAAAAATGCCACAAACTACTGGGAGGTTCTCAGTGGAGTACAGCCTGAAGCACAGCCGCGTCTGCAGAGGAGCAGCCGAAGCTCCGTCCAAGTCCCTCAATCATTTGTGGCCATTTTGATCTATTTGCAGGACACTTTCTTTCTTTTTCCAGTCACTTATCCGTCTGTTGACCCGAGCTGACCTTCACGTCTCACAAAGCTTCTCTTTTTCCACTCGTTTGCTCCACACGGCCCAATCTGTCGCCCCCTGGAGGATCGGGTGTCCACGGCCCTGGATTGTAAACGCTTTATAGAAACTCGCGGCGCAGACGAGCACACGGACACACACGGCACACGGACACCTCTGAGGGGTTTTAATGATTCGCTCGATGTCGGCTCAGAGCTGGAGGGTTAAATTTAGGCTTTTTTAAACCTTTGGCTCAGTGTCAGTTTCGAGCTGTTGTCAACGGACAAGTGGAAAATGCACCAACTCTACGGACGAGCCGTCCGACTTTTTCAGATTCAATTCTAAATGTTTAAGTATCTGCTGATTCCCGACTGTCAAACGATACTAGAGACAGAAAACAGCATTTACTTTAAACTAAAATAAAACTGATCCAGATGTTTATGGAGCTGTTATTTCAGACAAACGACTTTGTGTAAATAAAAGTTTAAACATTCTGAGACTTTCTGGTCCAAATACGACCAGGGAATGTCTCATTACATCAGTTTAACCTGACAGCGCGTTAGCGACTGCGTGTTAGCGACAGCGCGTTAGCGACAGCGCGTTAGCGACAGCACGTTAGCCTCGTGTGGTCCAGTCCAGCAGAGACGCTGCAGCTCGAGTTACTCCAGGCTCTGACAGAAAGGCGTCAGAATCCATTATGAGGAACAATAATCGCACAATAAGCCTGATCTTTGTTAAGGGCTTTGGAGCTGATGGAAGATGCCACGATGAGTTCAAGGATCGCCGCTCCAAAGCGAGAAGCAGAGCGGGAATAGATTGAGTTGAGTAAAGATAGAGACGGCGTCATTTACAGATGATGGTGTGAATTTAAAGCAGCTGGTGTCGGGGGATCGGGGGCCTTCCTCCCGACAGCTGCGGTCGATCGACGTCTGATGGACGACAGTTGAACAGGAAGCAGTTGTCCAATGGAGAAGCTGCAGGGGAAGATCACACATCAACACGTGGAGGACACACATGTGCTCTGGACACTCTATCTCTGACCACTTATAGAAGTGGGGGGTTCGAGCCTCCGTCGTCTCATTCTGTGCTGGATAAATATTCATCGAAGCCCTGGGTGATTGTAATACATGCAGTGTTTGTACAAGTCCATATACGGTGAAGGGGGTTTATGCTAATGCTACAGCCACTGCTGCCAAAACCATTCAAACATAAATAAACTTTAGGTCCAGCGCTTATAGAGGAGCTGCCTCACCGTCTATAGTCTCACATTTGTTGATAATACGACGCCCACGGCTGCAGATGGTGAAGATGTTTGAATTGGTGATGAAGGAGCTTTGACCCGCTGCAGTTTAGAGGCGTTTATGAGAATAAAAATGATCCGGTTAAACACGTGACAGATCTGGTGACCTCAGGAGAACAGTCCCGCGGTGGACGTCAGGGGTTCGGCGGCGGCTCGTCGGCGTAAAACGACTCGGGCTCTCGGAGGTTGTTTGGTTTTGCCGTAGTCGTGTGTTTGTGATCTCCGCTGATGGAGACCAGGATGCCAGGCACCGCTGGGAATGCTGGGAATGCTGGACGGCCTTTCGCAGTGACCTGTAGGTGCTGGAGTGAGATGGTCGTGTTTACTAAATGTTCTCGTTATTCCGTCGTTATGAAGAGCGTCTGTTTGAAGATGTGACCTTTGATGCACATTTTCAAGTTTAATTCAAAAAACACAGAAACATTGTTTTTCTAGAGACTTTGCATTAATCAGTATTTCAGGAACATTGAGTTTGTGGAATGGAGACCAGATGTGAGTTAATAAAGTTCTGAATATATTTCTCTGACGTTGTTGTTGTGTTGTGCCTCTCGCTCGGATGTGTGTTTCTCGCCCGCCGTGTGTTTCTCAAACGCTCGCCGTGTGTTTCTGCGGCGTTTTGCTCTGGACATTTGTCACTGTGATAAGTTCATTATTGATGTTGGTTGCGTGGAGAATCTGCGCCTTGTGTTTAGCATCTGTCATGCTCTTATCAGAGCCGCTGGGGGCCGGGCTCCTGATCGATTGACCATCCTCGCAGAGTCGAGGCCCCCAATTTGTTAAAGAGACAAGCCATAAAAAGCCAATTTGAGCGCAGAGGAGTTTGAATGCCGCGTGTCACACATAGATCATCAGGAGGATGCTGAGCATAGATCACTGAGGCCGACTTTAAAACATGTTTCAGGACTGTCCCGCCTCAGTTTAAAGAGTTTAAAAGAACAAACTTTACTCTCACTGCAACATGGAGCTAAACTGAAGATATCACAAAAGAAACATTTTTATTAGACATATTTTTGAATGTGATTGTGGTGATGTGCAGGAATGTTCTGAGTCTGAACTGATGGGATGAGCTGCTCTCTGTGGTCACTCTGTGGTCACTGTGTGGTCACTCTGTGGTCACTCTGTGTGCTGTCTGTGGTCACTCTCTGTTGGCCTTTTATGGTCACTCTCTAGACCCTCTGTTGCCTTGCTGTGGACCCTCTGTAGGCGCTCTCTGTGGTGGCACTGGTCCTGCACCGATTGTGTCAGGTTCTCTGTACATTCCTCTGTTGACTCTCTGTTGACTCTGTTGACTCTCTTCACTCTCTGTAGACCCTCTGTAGACCCTCTGTAGGCGCTCTCTGTGGTGGCACTGGTCCTGCGCCAGCGGTGTCAGGTTCTCTGTACATTCCTCTGTTGACTCTGTTGACTCTCTTCACTCTCTATTGACTCTGTTGACTCTCTGTTGACTCTGTTGACTCTCTGTTGACTCTCTGTTGACTCTGTTGACTCTCTTCACTCTCTCTTGACTCTCTGTTGACTCTGTTGACTCTCTTCACTCTCTCTTGACTCTCTGTTGACTCTGTTGACTCTGTTGACTCTCTGTTGACTCTCTGTTGACTCTCTTCACTCTCTGTTGACTCTCTGTTGACTCTGTTGACTCTCTGTTGACTCTCTGTTGACTCCATGTGGGCCCTCGGTGTGGTGGCCCTCGTCCCACTCGCTGGTGTCAGGTTCTCTGTACATTCCTCTGTTGACTCTCTGTTGACTCTCTGTTGACTCTCTGTTGACTCTCTGTTGACTCTCTGTTGACTCTCTGTTGACTCTCTGTTGACTCTCTGTTGACTCTGTAGACTCTCTGTTGACTCTGTTGACTCCGTGTGGTGGCCCTGTCCCACTCGCTGGTGTCAGGTTCTCTGCACATTCCCACATTACGTGGCAGAAACAGCAGCGTCGGAGCAGAGGATCATGGGATCATATTGTTGCTAATCCTGCTCCACTTTGCTCCGTTAATGAAGGACACACTCACCTTGTGCATTTTCAGACAAACAGATAAACAGAGGCCCTCAGGTATTTGTGTTTGACGGACAGGGACCGCCGCCTCGCTTAAACGAGACGCCCACAAACAAGGAGCTTGGCATAGTCCGAGCTTATTTTTATCCAACTCTTAAACACGAGAGTGTGGAGACAGCTGCTGTTGTCTGGATCATCTGAGTGTGCAGAGTGTGGACTCATCTGAGTGTTCAGAGTGTGGACTCATCTGAGTGTGGACTCATCTGAGAGTGTGCAGAGTGTGGACTCGTGCAGAGTGTGGACTCGTGCAGAGTGTGGACTCGTGCAGAGTGTGGACTCGTGCAGAGCGTGGACTGGTGCAGTGTGTGGACTGGTGCAGGGTGTGGACTCGTGCAGGGTGTGGACTGGTGCAGGGTGTGGACTCGTGCAGGTGTGGACTCGTGCAGAGTGTGGACTCGTGCAGAGTGTGGACTCGTGCAGAGTGTGGACTCGTGCAGAGTGTGGACTCGTGCAGAGTGTGGACTCGTGCAGAGTGTGGACTCGTGCAGAGTGTGGACTCGTGCAGAGTGTGGACTCGTGCAGAGTGTGGACTCGTGCAGAGTGTGGACTGGTGCAGAGTGTGGACTGGTGCACAGTGTGGAGTCGTGCAGAGTGTGGACTCGTGCAGAGTGTGGACTCGAGCAGGGTGTGGTCATTTGCTGGAGCCTGCACAGTGTTTCGTGCCTGACAAAGACTTAAATCTGTGTATTTTCACAGAGTCAGTTTGGTCGTCAGGCCGTCGCTGAGTCTCAGACTCCGTCAGACACGATCGTCCAATCAGATGTTTTCAGTGATTTGAACCGAAGGAGCTCATTGGTCACGTCTGATTTACAAATAAAATGACATTTGTCTCACCTCAGATGTTTTCAGTTTTTCAGCCCGTGTGATATTTTTTCTTGTTGTTTGTTTATTTGTACCGGCCCTGCGTGTCCCTGATTGGCTGATCCAGCTGTCAGTCACGCCCCTCTGAAAACAGGAAATGATCAGATTAAATCTTGTTCGACTCGAGTCTGTATCTGGATTTCTCGTTTGTTCCATGTCTCACGTCGGGTGTATTTGTGGCTAATTTAACTTTGGTCTGGAGCGTTTTGTCTCGACTCAGTTACATGTGCGTCCCACTGAAGTGTTAATGTAATGTGGGCCGTTGTGTGTGGGCCGGCCCAGCCCCCTGTGGCTTCCCTGTGGGCCGCGGCGCTCCACGCTCCAGTCACTTCCACACACTGTGAACCAGAACTTCTTATTACTGTTACTCAAATAATCCAGGGTCTAAAATGGAACCATAATGATAATGTGTCTGATCAGAAACACGTGTGAAATCTCAAAATGAATCTGTCACGATGTGTTTATAACGAGGCTGACGGGGGGCGGAGCCTCCTGGAGCGCTCACACTCAGAACGTGGACAGTGTCTCACAAAGGAACAGGTCACGTTAAAATGAAAAGTTCAAAGTTTAAAATCTGCTCAGGGAGAATCATCTACACGGACCTAAGACCAGAGCATCTGTTTAAACTCTGCAAACTTATTAAACATTTAGCAGAATCTTGTGTTTAAATCTGTTTTTGGGCTGAAAGTCGCGTGATGGACATTTATTTGCTCATTTGTGGGAAAAATGAATGAAAATGTGGCTCTGGAGCCGGAGTTTGTCTCTGTGACTCGTCACGGCTCCGATTCCTCCTGAAAACCTCAGGATCACGTCTGAGGCGACTCGGTGGGACGAGACTCGAGTCACGTGATCGAAACTCCACACGAGGCAGAAGATCTATTTATAAAAGTGTTTTTATTCTGTTTAACGGCCCACGGTTCCTCTGTTCATGAAGGTCCTGATGGATCAGAGCGAATCATTTAGAAATAAAGAAGAAAAGATGAGCTTCCACGTCCTGTTTATAGGCCCCGTTTTGAGAGTCTCTTCTAAAGATATTTGTATTTATTTATATTTCGTGTTGAGTTGTTTGTTTCTATGCCAACGGTGCTGATATTTCTTCTTCGTCCTGGTGGAGCTCCGTCCTGTGGAGTTTCCAAACGGCTGCGTGTTGTTTTCTTTAAATAAAGTGTTTAAGTGTCAGAAGTGTTCATGTTCTCGTTCCTGTTTGACTCAGACCAGCCTCTGCGTCGTTTCTGTCCTGGACTCACGTTTCTGAGGGTTATAAGCTGCAGGAGCCTGTTTGTGTGGAAGTGATTAGGTGGTGCAGCGTTTGGCGCTCGGTGCAGCCTCGATGCCTATCACTCTGATTATAAGTGTCATTAGTTTGAGCCGTGGAGCGACACAAACATGTTTATGTGACTGACACTTTCCCTGTTTGCTCTTTTGCTCTCGTCTCATGTGTTTACAGTTTTTGTGCATTAAAGTTGATTTTGTGTGTAGTTTACGTGACCTCGTGTCTGGTCTCGTTCTGTGTGTTTTCGTACAGATGCTTGTGGCTCCTGGTCCTGGTCTCTTCCAGATGGGACGTCAGACGTGTCCAAAATGCTGAATAAAAAGAGGTTTTGGGCTCGTTTAATGGGAGATTTATAGATACAGATTGATTGTGACATCTTATTTGGCTTTGGAGCTCTTCCCACGCTCCAGGACACACTTACCTCACTGTCTTGTGTAAACTGCTGCATGAATTAGTGTCTCTCTCTCTGGTATCTGTCCTCATGGTAAAGGGGCAGTGACTCACTCTGTTCACTATTGTTTAAACTGTGACGGCTCTTAAGGCTCTTACGGCTCAGGAAAAGGGAGTAAAACTGTGTGAAGCAATAGACTCTATATACATGAACAGAACTGTAACTGTCAGACTCATGTTGGTCTTAAATGTTCGTATTAACCCTCGACATGATCCTGGGGTTTTTATTTCACGTCTGTGTCTGTAAATCAACATATGAACATTAATAACAGACACATCAAGCAGCAGAATCAGCAGCAGGTTTGATTGACAGATACAAAGAGAATCAGCTGAGATTTTAAATCTCTGAGCTCAAAGACGGCGACGAAGAGACCACACACCACAAGCTGAAAGTCATGAGCGTATCTGGAGTCAACTGTTTCCTGTTTACAGTAAAACGACTCTAAAGAGACTCTAAAGTGAAACAACGATCAGAGCAGTGAAGTTTATTTTAGACACGAGTCAAAACTGTGGTTTTATTATTATTAGTGAAATGTGGAGCAGTTCAGAAAAATGATTTTAATGCTCAAAGACTGGAAATAAACAAACAGGAAGTAGAGTCATGTCACAGGAAGTAGAGTCACTGTTACAGGAAGTAGAGTCACTGTTACAGGAAGTAGAGTCACTGTCACAGGAAGTAGAGTCACTGTCACAGGAAGTAGAGTCATGTCACAGGAAGTAGAGTCACTGTCGTTTCACTTCACAGAGTTGAGTCATAAAGTCGTGTTTAAATGATTTTGTCTGCTTCCTGAGTTTGTTTGTTTCCGGCGTCTCTGTGTCCGTCGCTCCGTCTGACAGTGACGCTGTGTTTTATTGGCTGTTGCCGTGGTGATGTTTTGTGACAGATCAGCTCGGACACAGGAGGAGCTCAGCAGGTTCACGTGAGGAGTTCAGGTCTCAGTGAAGTGTTGGTACATGTTTGTCGAGTAAAGTCGCTCTCAGGATCCTCGTCTGGTCTCGTTCTCACCACATTCTCTTGTATTTATTTAAATTTTTATCACTGACACAGTTTGAGGCTGGTATGTGTTTGAAGTCGTGCGAGGAGGAGGCGGTTGTGTCTGAAGCGTTTAGGCCTTGCCCTCGACGGCGCCCCGATCCTCCTCTCCGCTCCCACGTCACCGTCTTCACAGATTCTCCTCGACAGGCGGATGTCCCCCGAGACTCAGAGGTGAGACCCCCAATCGACTCAGCCTCAGTTTGATGTCGGAGAGACGAGGGCGAATTGTGCCCAGGGGAGAGAGGTCACGATGTGCTGTCAAACACAAGACGAGGTTAGTGAGACGAGAGGAGACGAGCGGACACAGAGGGGACAGGAGACAGAGGAGACAGAGGAGAGGAGACGAGAGGACACAGAGGGGAGACAGGAGACAGAGGAGACAGAGGAGACCAGAGGAGAGGAGACAGAGGAGACAGAGGAGACAGAGGAGACAGAGGAGACGAGAGGACACAGAGGAGACAGGAGACAGAGGAGACAGAGGAGACAGAGGAGACAGAGGAGACAGAGGAGACGAGAGGAGACGAGCGGAGACAGAGGGGACAGAGGAGACAGAGGAGAGGAGACAGAGGAGACAGAGGAGAGGAGACAGAGGAGACAGAGGAGACGAGAGGAGACAGAGGAGACGAGAGGAGAGACAGAGGAGACGAGAGGAGAGGAGACAGAGGAGACGAGAGGAGACGAGAGGAGACGAGAGGAGAGGAGACGAGAGGAGACGAGAGGAGACAGAGGAGACGAGAGGAGACAGAGGAGACGAGAGGAGACGAGAGGAGACGAGAGGAGACGAGAGGAGACGAGAGGAGACAGAGGAGACAGAGGAGACGAGAGGAGACGAGAGGAGAGGAGACAGAGGAGACGAGAGGAGACAGAGGGGACAGAGGAGACAGAGGAGACAGAGGAGACGAGAGGAGACAGAGGAGACGAGAGGAGACAGAGGAGACGAGAGGAGAGGAGACAGAGGAGACGAGAGGAGACGAGAGGAGACGAGAGGAGACGAGAGGAGACGAGAGGAGAGGAGACAGAGGAGACGAGAGGAGACAGAGGAGACGAGAGGAGAGGAGACAGAGGAGACGAGAGGAGACGAGAGAGACGAGAGGAGACGAGAGGAGACGAGAGGAGACGAGAGGAGACGAGAGGAGACAGAGGAGACAGAGGAGACGAGAGGAGACGAGAGGAGACGAGAGGAGACGAGAGGAGACAGAGGAGACGAGAGGAGACGAGAGGAGAGACGAGAGGAGACGAGAGGAGACAGAGGAGACGAGAGGAGACGAGAGGAGAGGAGACAGAGGAGACGAGAGGAGACGAGAGGAGAGGAGACAGAGGAGACAGAGGAGACAGAGACTCTGTCTCCTCACAGAGGCGTCCGGAGAAACACGAGTCACAGAAGAGACAGGTTTGAGTATTTTCTCCACACGTTTTATAAAATACTTGATTTGAACCTGTTTTTATTTAGCTGCTGTTGAAGGAAAGATCTGACTCTCGAACTGCTCCTGTGAAGAGTGAAGGTTGTGGTACTGCAGTAACACGTTCATGTTTGTAGTATCTGTAGTATCTGTAGTATCTGAAGTATCTGAAGTATCTGTAGTATCTGTAGTATCTGTAGTATCTGAAGTACACGTGGTTCTACTGTGGATCCTTCTGGTGGAGTTTATTTTAACTCAATTATTCGATTATCCAAACCTAAACACGGAGCTGTGGTTGTGAACTCAAACCCTGGAGGATCTGCATCTCCATTTTCAAACCTCTGATGGTTTTTATTTTGACGTGTTCTGTGTGAAACTCCATCCCTCCAGAGAAAACACAACGAGTCTTTTGACAAAACCTCACGAATCAGCTGCGTTTTAAAGGAGAAATAAAAGCAGAATGAGAGATCGGCCGAAGTCGATCGTTTAGAATCCAGAGAAGTCGATGGATAATAAACTCGGCCAATATTTAAGGACGTTTTTATTTTCTCTAAATGATCTAATTTGAATTCAGCAGAAACACATCCATGAGTTTGTTTTATTATAAACTGAGGGAGCAGTGCAGTGTCCTCATAAAAACTCTCAAATAAAACATCATTTTTAGGCCAAACTAAACATCGGCCTCTGCTGCAGATTCAGGCTGATTCACTAAAAAGTACAAATATCCAGAATCACGTGACACAAACCTCCAGAATCAACTGTTATTTAACCATTTTAATTGAAAAATACAGAAATAAGTGTGACATGATCCAGAAACCTGCAGCTCTCGAGCACGACACGAAGTTCTGGATGGTCCAGATGTTTGAGTCTCCAGTGAAACCGGAGACGACGAAGCCAAACAACTTTGAAACATATATGTTTAATCTGTCTTACATCAGCACATTAGGACAAACAGCCTCATGTGGAGGTTTAGGACAAACAGCCTCATGTGGAGGTCTACAGGGAGTTTACAGGGAGCGACTCAGGTGGACGTCTGTGGAGGAGCCGCAGAACCAGCTCTGACCCCAGAGCCTCATAAATCCCAGCAGCACTTTGGCTAAATGAGGCTTTTGACAAAATCAAAATTTGGCTGAAGGGGCGTAAAATTCTTCATTTTTCTTTCCCGTATTGTCAGAGTTTCAGGCGTTAGTGCTGAGGTCTTTCGCCGTGGCGGTCAGCGGGACGACAGCTCAATCCTCGGGCGCTGACAGATGCGCCTCACGCTGCGGCCGACTTTTTGATATTTTGCTCCCCTTTCGTAACCCCAAATCCATCTCCGCTCGTCCCAGTCAGAGACCAAAGCGAACCCGGCCACGGGCTTCCTGGAGGGTGATAAGTGACGGAGCAGAGCTGGAGCGAGCGAGGGAGCAGCTCCAGAGATACCCCTCGCAGGGTCAAAGGTCAGGTCAGAGGTCACTGTGAGGGAGATGAAGTTTTCCGAGGTTGTCCACAGCACAGATGTGGAGCAGCTCTGTAGAGTCATGGGAAAGACGTGGACTGTGTCTCACAGACATGTGTTTGCACCTTTTACTCAAAAACTCATTTTCTTAATGAACCCTGGAATATTCTAAGTGAAAACACAATAATCACAGACTGAACTGTGTAATTAAGGCGTTTGTTTTCTGACGTGCCTCACATCAATCACAAGAAAATGGTGGATGTCATTTTAAAAAGGCTTCAGAGCTGTTCACCTCGGGCTGCTGGTTCAGCCTCTGAGCTGCAGAGATGTTCCTCTGCAGAGATGTTCCTCTGTAGAGATGTTCCTCTGCTGTAGAGATGTTCCTCTGTAGAGATGTTCCTCTGTGCTGTAGAGATGTTCCTCTGCTGTAGAGATGTTCCCTCTGCTGTAGAGATGTTCCTCTGTAGAGATGTTCCTCTGTGCTGTAGAGATGTTCCTCTGCTGTAGAGATGTTCCTCTGCTGTAGAGATGTTCCTCTGTAGAGATGTTCCTCTGTAGAGATGTTCCTCTGTGCTGTAGAGATGTTCCTCTGCTGTAGAGATGTTCCTCTGTGCTGTAGAGATGTTCCTCTGCTGTAGAGATGTTCCTCTGGGCTGTAGAGATGTTCCTCTGGGCTGTAGAGATGTTCCTCTGCTGTAGAGATGTTCCTCTGCTGTAGAGATGTTCCTCTGCTGTAGAGATGTTCCTCTGTGCTGTAGAGATGTTCCTCTGCTGTAGAGATGTTCCTCTGCTGTAGAGATGTTCCTCTGTAGAGATGTTCCTCTGCTGTAGAGATGTTCCTCTGTGTTTGATGGACAGTGTGAATAATGAGGAAAAGAAGGAGCGATCTGAGGGAGAAGAGGAGGGAGACGCTCAGGGCAGATTAAACATGACGGCCCCAGTGTTTGTACCTCTGAGTTTGACCTCCGCGTGTGTTCACTTCAAAAGATCACACAGGCAATTTTCAGACTTTTTTCAGAGAGAGTAATGGCTCCAGAGGAAACTGTGGGTCTGTGGGTCTGTGAGGCATCAGCGGAGCAGCTCCATGTGCTTCATGAAACTGTCTCAAATCTCAGGGGTTTGTTTCTTCACCTTCTGTTTTTTAGATATAATGAATAAGTTTTGATTGGTTGATTTGCTGAACCTTAGACGACGGGTCCTTGGCCTTTGTAGATGTTCATTTTCTCAGGTTGTTATATCTTTGAACATGTTTTTCCAAAGAAATATCCAAAAGGTAAATTCACAAATGTTCCATTTCTCTTAGAAACGAGCCTCCAGAAGTTTGTGTATCACAGGAGAAAGCTGCGTCTGAACGTCTCGTTTTGCTGCACCTGTGTTTGATATAATTGGCCGGTAGAACGCTGTGATGTCATCTGAAACCTGCGTTTAGCCTAAACCTCGGCCGTGATCCGCTGGATGCTTTTGCTGTGCTGTAACGTTCACTTTAGCTCTAATAAAAATGATCTGGAGCGTTTGGCAGGAAGTGCTAATAAACTTTACAGATAAGGCCGATGTGCAGAGAGATGCTCTAATCACATACAGAGCAGTGCACTCAGGTTAGCGCCTGTTACCTGAGGCTGCAGCTCTGCTCAGGAGAAACTCAGCCATAAAGGAACATTTCACCTGATTATTGTTTGAGATTTGATCAGAAAATATTTATGATACTTGGAAACTCAAGTCGGACTTTACAAACTGAATAAAACATTTCTACAGCAAAAAGAATCACTTTAAAAACAAACTCGCTCCAGAGAGAAAAAACCCTCAGGCTCAAACTGAGGCTCATGACGTTTAACAGAGAATCTTCAATAAACAACACTGAGCTTGAGTCTCTATGGTTCTCATCTCTGTTATCATTTACACTTTTAAATCACAATATTCATCTAAAACCACTTCAGAAACGAAACAAATCCACTGACATGAATCTCTCCAAATAAAAGTTCAGAGGCTCAACGAGAAGAAACGAGGAGAACCTGGAGAAACATCTGAACAGGACGGGTTTAAACGCACAGTCCTCATGATCAGTCAAAACAGTTTCAGACAAAACTGTAAAATGAGAAATGTTTTTCTTTAAATAGTTTTGTTTTTAGCCTTTGAGCCTCGTCACATAAAACTTTTGCCCCGTCTTCTCTCACTGTCATGTTCTGTGTAAAGACCTTTAGTTTCAGGTTTAAAATGGCCGACTCTGTCCCTCCAAACGTGTCTGATATTGAAAACTCATGTGTCAGTAACATTTTGAGCATTCCTCCTTTAGCGTTTTATCTCCAGATGCTGAGCTGTTGTATTTCTTCTGCTTTTTTTCCAAACCCTTGTGTCCGAGCTCAGAGTCAGAGCTGCTCCTCAGGTTCTGCTTCTCTCTGAGTTTAAGGTTTTATTATCGTGTTGTTGGGTCACGTGTGACGTGCAGTTGATGTTTTCTTAAGAAGATAAAATACAAGTATTAGAGAGCCGAACCTCCACCAAGGCACTGACCAACCTCACAGGTTTTATTTCTACAGCTTCAGCTTCTCACGATACAGAGAAACAGAACAAATAAAACACCTGTGTCCTGTGTTAAACACCAGGGAGAAGAGGAGGGTTTAAGTCTCAAACTGTGTGAAAGACTGAGAGGATCTGACAGGCAGAGGGCGCTGTTCCATAGTCTGGGCGCTGCCACAGAAAAGGCTCCGTCTCCTCTGGTCTTGAGGCTTTGGGCACAGCAGCAGGAGCTGACCTCTGACCTCTGGGTCTGGGTGGAGTGTAGAGCTGCAGTCCATCCATCCATGTTCTTCCTCTTATCCTGGGCCGGGTCGCGGGGGCATCAGTCTAAACAGGGACTCCCAGACTTCCCTCACCCCAGACACGTCCTCCAGCTCCTCCGGTGGGACCCCAGGGTGTTTCCAGGCCAGAGAGACATAGTCCCTCCAGTGTGTCCTGGGTCTTCGCGAGGCCTCCTCCTGGTGGGACATGGACACTTCCCAGGGAGCCTCAGCTGCTCCTCCTCTCAATGTGGAGGAGCAGTGGCTCCATTCCGAGCTCCTCCCGTGGACTGAGCTCCTCGCTCTGTCTCTAAAGGAGCATCCAGCCGCTTGTATCTGTGATCTCGTCCTTTGGGTCATGACCCAGAGTCATGATCATAGTTGAGGTGAACGTCACTGAGGTAAATCCAGAGTTTTGTCTTTGGACTCAGCTCCTTCTTCACAGCAGAGATGAGATACTGAGGTTTGCAAACTGGACCCCCTTTGGTCCCTGAACCAGACCCCCCCTAGTCCCTGACTGAGCCTAGAAATTCTGTCCATAAATATAATGAACAGAACCGGTGACAAAGTGCAGCCCTGGGGGAGTCCAACATGCACCAGGAGCAGGTCTGACTCACTGCAGAGACTCAGCTCCTGGTCCGGTCACACAGGGACCTGGCCTGGGCCCTTAGAGCTGCAGTGACTCCCTCAAATACAGAGGAACCACAGAACCACACATTTAAACTGAGAACATTTAGAACTGACCCGATATGAAACAGGAGCCAGAGCAGCTGCTCACACAGGCCTGA
>JAIEZT010001368.1:18259188-18286688 GCA_019594935.1 Periophthalmus modestus | reverse complement strand
TATGGTTCTCATCTCTGTGTTTCATTCTGTTATAATTTACACTTTTTAAATCACAATATTCACAGTAAACAACTTCATTAACTTCCACGTTAGAAAACTGTCCAAAGGAGCGACGCCGTAAATATTTTACATTTGGACCAAAATGACGACGCGACGCTGCAGAATCCAACGATCAACGATTAAGGAAATAAAACTGGAGAAGGAAGAGCGGACGACACAGGGGGCGGGGCACAGGGGGCGTGTCACAGGGGGCGTGTCACAGGGGGCGTGTCACAGGGGGCGTGTACGTTGAAAATAGTGGATTGAAGATTAAACTCAAACATGAATCTCTCCAAATAAAACTTCAGAGGCTCAAAGAGAAGAAACGAGGAGAACCTGGAGAAACATCTGAACAGTTTGTAGGACACGTCTGTAGGACTCGTCCTGTAGGACTCGTCTGTGGGACACGTCTGTAGGACACGTCTGTAGGACTCGTCTCTGTGGGACACGTCTGTAGGACACGTCTGTAGGACACGTCTGTAGGACACGTCTGTAGGACACGTCTGTGGGACACGTCTGTGGGGACACGTCTGTAGGACACGTCGTGGGGACACGTCTGTAGGACTCGTCTGTAGGACACTCGTCTGTCTGGACACGTCTGTAGGACACGTCTGTAGGACTCGTCTGTAGGACACGTCTGTAGGACACGTCTGTAGGACACGTCTGTAGGACACGTCTGTAGGACACGTCTGTGGGACACGTCTGTGGGACACGTCTGTAGGACACGTCTGTAGGACTCGTCTGTGGGACACGTCTGTAGGACACGTCTGTGGGACACGTCTGTAGGACACGTCTGTAGGACACGTCTGTGGGACACGTCTGTGGGACTCGTCTGTGGGACACGTCTGTGGGACACGTCTGTAGGACACGTCTGTGGGACACGTCTGTGGGACACGTCTGTAGGACACGTCTGTAGGACACGTCTGTAGGACTCGTCTGTGGGACACGTCTGTGGGACACGTCTGTAGGACACGTCTGTGGGACACACGGGACTGTGGGACTCGTCTGTGGGACTCGTCTGTGGGACACGTCGTCTGTCTGTGGACACGTCTGTGGGACACGTCTGTGGGACACGTCTGTGGGACTCGTCTGTAGGACACGTCTGTGGGACACGTCTGTCTGTGGGACACGTCTGTGGGACACGTCTGTGGGACACGTCTGTAGGACTCGTCTGTGGGTAGGACACGTCTGTGGGACTCGTCTGTGGGGACACGTCTGTAGGACACGTCTGTACTCGTCTGTGGGACACGTCTGTGGGACACGTCACGTCTGTGGACACACGTCTGTAGGACACGTCTGTGGGACACGTCTGTAGGACACGTCTGTGGGACACGTCTGTAGGACTCGTCTGTAGGACACGTCTGTGGGACACGTCTGTAGAACACGTCTGTAGGACACGTCTGTGGGACTCGTCTGTAGGACACGTCTGTGGGACACGTCTGTGGGACACGTCTGTAGGACATGTCAGTAGGACACGTCTGTGAGTCTGGGCCGGGTCTTCTCCCTGTGGGACTCGGAGCTCGTGTGTGACCCTTCTGCTCGTTGATCGTGTTTCTTATCGAGTTTTATGACGAGTTTTCACAGGGAGGACGTGTCTCCCACGTGTCTTCAGTTTGTTGGCACAAGACTAAATGAAGTGGAGCGATAGGAGCCACGGTCTCGTTTCGTGGGCGTTAGGAGCTTAAGACGTCGACTTTTCAAAATAACAGATGATGGAGGCCAAGACGAGGTCTGAGCTTCTCCTGAATCATTTTGTCCAGTTTTGCCGTTTGTTCGACCCGTGAAACTGAGGAGCCACCTGCTCGTCTCCATGGAGATGTGTCGTAGTTTGGACTTGAATGTTCCACAGTCTTCATGGTTCACTTATTTCATTGTTGACATATACTTAGTAAAACTTACATCCAGTTCATAACTTGACCTGGTGCTGTCTCCTGTCAAATTGTGGGACGTCTCCATGGAAACAGAGGAAAGTTACAGAGCAGCTTTAGTTCCTCCACCTCTGAGGAATCAGCCTTAAATGTGGTGCAGAGATGTTTTGTGATCAGGTTCCTGAGTCGTTCTCCTCGTGACGCTCTTCAGAAAAAACAAACTAAACCTGGAGTCTTGGGATGATCTGCTCCTCCAGAAGAACAGCCAAGTGTCTCCTCCTGCGTCTCCTCCTGCGTCTCCTCCTGCGTCTCTTCCTGCGTCTCCTCCTGCGTCTCCTCCTGCGTCTCCTGCGTCTCCTCATGCGTCTCCTCCTGCGTCTCCTCTGCGTCTCCTCCTGCGTCTCCTCCTGCGTCTCCTCCTGAGTCTCCTCCTGTTGTTTTCATTCCATTTGAGTCGACGTCGATGTCAAACAGCCTTATCTCCCGTCGTCTCCCTGAATGGAACCGAACCCCGGCTTATCTGTGGTCATTTCCTGCCCTCACACCTCGCCGCTCCACCCCGAGCGCGCTCCAGCGGTCGGAGGTGCTGGGATTAAGGGGCTCGCTCAGGTCAAAGGTCGCCCGGTTGCTAGTTCCAAATGAATTTAGGTCAGTACAGAGTTTGTGACGCTGCAGCTGCGACGGCCCGGCGTTGATGAGCTCTTAATCAGAGCGCTTACAGAGGGGTCAAAGGTCAGAGGGCGGCGCAGGATTTTGATTACGCCCATGGGAACCCGCCTGGCCCGGGGCGGTGGAGGCGGTGGGGGTCGGTGGAGGCGGTGGAGGTGGCAGCGGCCGGGCTCATTCTTCTTACTCAGCGAACATGACGTCTGCCCATAAAACATGAGTCGCACTTTACTTCACAAACAAGAGTCCAAAGAATCAAAAGAATCAAAAGAATCAAAAGAATCAAAAGAATCAAAAGAATCAAAAGAATCAGTCACATGACCCACATCCACCACTTTCACAAATGTGTCGCTATATTAAGAACTTTGTGTGGTTTTAAATACTTTTCATATCACTGAAGATTCAAAGAGCTCAAAGCAGCGCCGTCCTGCTCCGCCTCAGAGCCAAAGTCAACAGTGAAATTAGTGAGTTTCCAGAGGGTCAGAAACACCCCACGGAGTACCTCACAAACCCTCAGGGACCGCAGACACAGATCCTTTATTGTCTTTTATTGGGAGTCCCGCTCCTGACGACACGCCGCTTGATCTGCAGCCAAACGTCTGCAGGAGACGAGGCGGAGACGAGGCGGGTCTGTGGAGGGAACTGTGTCGAGGTCACAAATGTTTAAAAAAGATCTTTGCTTCTTATTTTTAGAGCCATTATCCATCATCGGTGTCACAGTTTCTCACAGTTCTGCCTCGGACGTGTTTTTCCGCAGGCGTCCCCCCCGCCGCCCATCACCTCTGATTTGTGACGGCGGCGTCTGGTCACGGCGCTCGGGCCAAGACTAACACGGTTTGTGAAACTACAGCGAACGCAGAAGGTTCGATCTGTGAGAAACGACGAGACTGAACCTGGGCCAGACTTTAATCTGTGTCACTGTCGACGGTTTCACCTCATTAGAAAAATATCTGTGATTTTAAATCCTGATCCTGGAGCCGCAGGTCGGTCTGTGTGAGTCACAGACGAGGCGGCGGCGGCGGCGGCGGCGGGTCATTTGACAGTGACCACACTCGGTCTTTGGTCCTGGTTTGGGCCAAGTTTGAGTCCGAATATAGATCTGGTTCAGTCCTGGTTTAGTCCTGGTCTAGTCCTGGTTTAGTCCTGGTTTAGTCCTGGTTTAGTCCTGGTTTATATCTGTGGTTTGAGTGTCTGCTGTTGTGTCGATGTTTTTATGGTCGTGTTTAAAATAAAAGATTCACAGGGACAAACACAGTGACATTTACAGAGATAAAGTCGGTGATAAAAACCTCATAAATCAGTCGTCAGATGGAGCCTGTGTCTCTGTGTCTCTGTGTCTCTGTGTCTCTGTGTCTCTCTGTGTCTCTGTCTCTCTGTCTCTCTGTCTATGTGTCTCTGTCTCTGTCTCTCTGTCTGTGTCTCTGTGTCCCTGTGTCTCACGTCTGTCCCAGAGACACGTCCTGGTCACATCAGACTGAACATCCTGCTCCAGTGTCGTCCTGACGCTTTTGTCTGAGATTCAAGAGACGTTTTATACTTTTCACACTGGTCCTGAGTTTGAACAAATATACAAACGTTTGTGGAGTGAGTTTGTGTAGCAGTAGTAGTAGTAGTAGTAGCAGTAGCAGTAGCAGCAGTAGCAGGAGTAGTAGTAGTAGTCATAGTATTTGACCCAGTGGTAGTAGCTTGTACTACTTGTTCTTCGTTATTTTCACCAGTTTGTCCGTGTGATAATCGTAGTGTAAAAGTGAAAGTTCTCATTTGTAGTAGTAGTCGCAGTAGTAGTAGTAGTAGTAGTAGTAGTAGTAGTAGTAGTAGTAGTAGTAGTAGTAGTAGTAGTAGTAGTAGTAGTAGTAGTAGTAGTAGTAGTAGTAGTAGTAGTAGTAGTAGTTGTTGTTGTTGTATTTTTTCTAAAGTTCCAAACTATTTCAAAGAGTCTTTTGTAGATTCTCTGTTTACGTCTTTCTCAATATTTACACACTTTGGTTTACTCCATCTCTGAGTGTTCCCAGTACTACATAAATATATGAAGTAATGAGGGAGGAGGAGGAGAGGAGGAGAGGAGAGAGGAGAGGAGGAGAGGAGGGGAGAGGAGGGGAGGAGAGAGGAGGAGGAGAGAGGAGGGGGAGAGGAAGGAGGATACCTCAAATTCTACTTAAGTACAGTACTTTACTCTTTGTACTTTACTCGTTGTACTTTGCTCGTTGTACTTTGCTCGTTGTACTTTACTCGTTGTACTTTGCTCGTTGTACTTTGCTCGTTGTACTTTACTCGTTGTACTTTACTCGTTGTACTTTGCTCGTTGTACTTTGCTCGTTGTACTTTACTCGTTGTACTTTACTCGTTGTACTTTGCTCGTTGTACTTTACTCGTTGTACTTTGCTCCTGCTCTGGACTCATTGTACTTTGCTCGTTGTACTTTTTACTGTATACTTTTACTTTGTACTGATTTTTGTGAGTTTCCTCACAGCTCGTCCAGATTCATGTCGTTATATTTCTGTCTGTAACTCCTCCCCCCAAAACATGTGACACAGAGACGATATATCGATGTGTGTGACATATACGATATATCGATGTGTGCGACATATACGATATATCGATGTGTGCGACATATACGATATATCGATTGGCCGATATTTGCACTTTTAGAGAATCAGAAAAAACTCCAGCACAGTCCGATATTTGGGCCTAAAGTTTTGTGTGAGTCTGATTTGAAACGCTCACTGCACAGAACGAGTCCAGTTTGTAGTAAAAGACGGGAGTGGATGAGCTGAAATTCGATATTTTGGAGAACTCATCCAAATCAGCTCCACATATCGACCCAAAAGTATCGGCAGATGGTATCGGTATCGGCCGGACTCTAAACAGTGGTATTGGCTTTGGCACCGACCGTGACAAACCCTGTGGGCCGCTCCGTCGGCCCGTTCACATATGCAGGCATGTAGCTGGCATGTAGTCCCGGTGGTGCATATATTTATCACGCACACACATGCACAGCCCCCCTCGTGTCGTTCTCACACACTGTGGACCGGGGGCGGCTCTAATCAAAGCCACATTTCAGACTCTGAACCATTCACTGGATCAGATATCGACTCCAAACATCGATATCCTGGTTGCACATAAACTGCTGTCCACTGGTCCCTGGTTTATCTCGAGGTCATGTTCTAAAAATAACCCAGAATAAGTGAAAGCATCAGCTTTATTTTCTACCCGTCACCACTTTATACACTTTTCTCTTAACATTTTCTCACATTTCTCTCTTGTTTAAACACAAAGTTCAAACCTTCGACATTGTGGGTTTTGTCGGGGAGAAAACTTGCAAACATACAGCACTTCAGAGTCACACTGATCCAACATTTATGTAAATTTGTCTGACACATTCTGTACTGTACAGGAGACACGGAGGAGACTGATGGACAATGGTCTACAGTCCCTCAGCCAATCAGGACGCAGAACACAAAGGTCTACAGTCTCTTAGCCAATCAGGACGCAAGAAAGTGTCAGAATGTTTTTTTTTTTTTGCGCAAGTTGTTCTGTTGTGACTGGGAGATAAGTCACAGCCTCATAAACATTTGGATCAGTTTTGTCTCATTTGATTTTAGTTTAAAGTAAATATAAATGCTCTTTTCAAACGCTCGAATGTCGTGAAGTCGTCTCAAACCCACCAATAGAGATCATCGTCCTCCGCCTCGTCAGTGTCTCCGTGAGCGTCGGGTCTTAGCTCCGTCCCGACAGCAGAGCGGCGCTTTCACAACACTTTAAACTCACGACCCCAAACTCATGTTTAGAGATACAAAACACAAGTAAACACGTGGAGTACTGACGAGTCTGAATGAGACTGTTCCCACGAGAGACCGGAGTCCAACCAGAGCGAGACCACACCACATTTCACTTTCTGACATCATTATTTTTATTATGAAGTAAAGAAAAACAACACAAGTTTATATGTTACAGCACGATTCATACACAAAGTAATTCAAAGAGCTTTACACAATATGAAAGACACACAAATCAAAAACAAATAATCGTCATAAAATGGGACTGAACAACAGGGGTCCCAGGATTGAGCCTTGAGGGACCCCACCTGTCTGGACAAATGGTTGTAGGAGTGACGACGTTTGGCCGCGGCTTGGACGAGCAGCCAAACGTCGTCACTCCTACAACTCCACGACTCTCCGCAGTGAGAGTGAGTTCTCGTTTTACACTCCACATCTGAGAAGTTTTTATATCGGAGACTTTCCTCTGAGTTCATCTGTGGCCTGCAGCGGTGAATTTGAGATTAAGAGCCGTTTTAATTCTGCGTTTAAGTGTAATTGTTAAACTGTGGTGTTGAAAGTCCCCGGGGCCGGAGCACGTGTGACCCCTGCTCCGCTCGCAGATCAAACTCAGCGTCCTGTCGGTGTTTTGGTTTGGTTTGTTATCTCAGGAGGCGTCGGAGTCTGTACATGATCTGGGTCTGTTTCATAAAGCTGGTGTGAAGTTTGAAGATTTGTGCAGATGTGCGACGGAAACGGTTGTGTCTGAGGTGCAAAAGAACCGTGTGATGATGATGGATCAGAAACATCGCCATCTTTAAACTGTGAGAAATAAAAAACGTCAACTCCACGATCTGTCCCCTGAGCACCTCCTGCTCTCCACGATCTGTCCCCTGAGCACCTCCTGCTCTCCACGATCTGTCCCCTGAGCACCTCCTGTATCTCACACAGAGAAGCGAGGACCCACGTTTGAGTCAGAGTAACGTGATTTTAAAATAGTTCCTTTAAAACTGAAAAAGTGAAAAAGCGTGCAAAGTCCAGGTCCAAAGTCCAGGTCCAAAGTTCAGGTCCAAAGTCCAAAGTCCGGGTCCCAGACTTCCCTCACCCGAGGCATGTCCTGCAGCTCCTCGGTGGGACCAGTGTGTCCCCAGGGACAGAGACATTGTCCCTCCATCGTGTCCTGGGTCTTTCCTGGGGCCTCCTCCTGGTGAGACCTGCAGGACGAGGCCCCGGGGACGAAAGTTACTGAAGTAAAGTGACTGAGCAGGAACCTCCTCTGGTCTCAGTTCCTTTAAAAACGGCGTGTGGAGCGTCTGACGTGTGTTTGAAAACGCCGTCGTCCTGGAGCATCTCGTGTGTTTTAAACTTAAACAGATCGTCCCTTGACGGTGAGAAGGTGAAGTTATAGCGTCATAAACATTTTAACACAGAGAACAAATGTAAAGAGACAATCGATTAGACGCTCCATCGAAGCCAAAGCACGAGAGAAAACGAGGAGGTCTGTGATTCATCTGCTGCTCCGCCTCGTTTGGCCCAGTGCGCCGCCCTGCAGGCATCTGAGAGCAATGACGCTCAGCACAGTTTCATCCCACTTTCCATCAGCAACAGGCTGTGTAATACAACCAGCCTGTTTCTGCTCCACCGGACCTCACCCTCTGTCTCCACCGGACCTCGCCTCGTGTTCTCACTTTTCCGTTTCCATGGCAATAGATGGATTTAATGCCACACTGTGGAACATTCCAGACGATGCAGTAACATCTCCATGGAGACAAGCAGGTGGCAGAAAAGTTACATAGTGCAGCTTTATAATGACTAAAACCAATTGTGAAGGTGGAGTTTGTGTTTGTGTCCACAGTCCACAGTCCCTCTGTGGTCCCTCTGTGGTCCCTCTGCGGTCTCTGTCCTCTGTGGTCCCTGTCCTCTGTGGTCTCTGTCCTCTGTGGTCCCTCTGCGGTCCCTCTGCGGTCCCTCTGTGGTCCCTCTGTGGTCCCTCTGTGGTCCCTCTGTGGTCCCTCTGTGGTCCCTCTGCGGTCCCTCTGTGGTCCCTCTGTGGTCCCTCTGTGGTCCTCTGTGGTCCCTCTGTGGTCCCTGTCCTCTGTGGTCCCTCTGTGGTCTCTGTCCCTCTCTGTCCTCTGGGTCCCTCTGTGGTCCCTCTGTGGTCCCTCTGTGGTCCCTCTGTGTCCCTCTGTGGTCCCTCTGTGGTCCCTCTGTCCTTGTCCTCTGTGGTCCCTCTGTGGTCCCTGTCCTCTGTCCCTCTGTCCCTCTGTGGTCCCTCTGCGGGTCCCTCTGTGGTCCCTCTGTGGTCCCTCTGTGGTCCCTCTGTGGTCCCTCTGTGGTCCCTGTCCCTCTGTGGTCCCTCTGTGGTCCCTGTCCCTCTGTGGTCCTTGTCCTCTGTGGTCCCTCTGTGGTCCCTCTGTGGTCCCTCTGTGGTCCCTCTGTGGTCCCTCTGTGGTCCCTGTCCTCTGTGGTCCCTCTGTGGTCCCTCTGCGGTCCCTCTGTGGTCCCTCTGTGGTCTCGTCTCTTGGAGCTGCTCTAAACTCTAGCGCTGGGGCTTTTGCCTAATGTCTTTATTTGACTCACTAAACATTTATAAAAACACTGGCTCTTTTGCCGGTGGAGTAACCGGCCCCAGATGTGGAGGACACACATGTTACAGCCGATTGGTCCATTGTTAGTTTCTGGGCCTGTGATTGGCCGGAGCGGAGATGCCATCTATGAGCTAATGCGGCGGGATCTGACTATCTCCGGGATCTGCTGAGGCCCAGACCCCCCGTTGTGCGGTGAGCCGGTGGTGGCTGTGATTCAGACGTCCACACGCTGCTGATTCAGCCTCTGGGGATGAGGAAGAGGCGATAACGATCTCTCCGGGACTGATCCCGCTGCCTTTTGTGCAGAAGGCCCCGAGTGTCGGCTCCATACAAACCCACACAGCACTAATAATGAGGTTTGACCCGCAACACACGGGCCAGAGAGAACAAGTGATTTTACAGCCAAACGCCAAGACAAACACGGGGGCGCTGTCCTGCCATAACTCACAGACTCAACTCAGGTCACAGCCTCAAGTCACAACCTCAACTCAGCCTCAAGTCACAGCCTCAAGTCACAGCCTCAACTCAGCCTCAAGTCACAGCCTCAAGTCACAACAGCCTCAAGTCACAGCCTCAACTCTCAACTCCTCAACTCACAGCCTCAAGTCACAGCCTCAAGTCACAGCCTCAAGTCACCTCAACTCAAGTCACAGCCTCAAGTCACAGCCTCAAGTCACCCTCAAGTCACAACCTCAAGTCACAACCTCAAGTCACAGCCTCAACTCACAGCCTCAAGTCACAGCCTCAAGTCACAGCCTCAAGTCACAGCCTCAAGTCACAGCCTCAAGTCACAGCCTCAAGTCACAACCTCAAGTCAGCCTCAAGTCACAGCCTCAAGTCACAACCTCAACTCACAGCCTCAACTCAGCCTCAACTCACAGCCTCAAGTCACAGCCTCAAGTCACAGCCTCAAGTCACAACCTCAAGTCACAGCCTCAAGTCACAGCCTCAAGTCACAGCCTCAAGTCACAGCCTCAACTCAAGTCACACCTCAAGTCACAGCCTCAAGTCACAAAGTCACAGCCTCAAGTCACAACCTCAAGTCACAACAACTCAAGTCACAACCTCAAGTCACAACCTCAAGTCACAACCTCAACTCCTCAAGTCACAGCCTCAACTCACAGCCTCAACTCACAGCCTCAACTCACAGCCTCAACTCACAGCCTCAACTCACAGCCTCAAGTCACAGCCTCAAGTCACAGCCTCAAGTCACAGCCTCAAGTCACAGCCTCAAGTCACAGCGAGGCCTCACAGACCAACCTCACAGTCAGGAGATGGATTGAGGTCTCATAATCAGGAGATGGATTGAGGTCTCATAATCAGGAGATGGAGTGAGGTCTCGCTCTGGAGCGTGGATCTGCAGTTTTTTCATTAGCTCATGACATTTAATAATCTTCTCAGTGACTTAAAGCCGCGTCGTCTGTTTTTTCTCCGTTTTTATGAGAAACATCGATAAAACCAGGTCTGAAAAAACGACTCTGCGACAGCGTCACTGCAGGTTCTGTTCACTGCAGCGTGTGATCTACAGACCTCCTCCATCAGACGCTAAAGCCACGCTAATGAAAACAACATGCTGCTAATGCTAATGCTAATGCTAATGCTAATGCTAATGCTAATGCTAATGCTAGGACAAGAGATGAGTTTTATCAATATGTAACTGGCCAAAAAAAGAGTCGCCACCAAAAAGAAGCTCACACGCTCGAATATTTGGTTCTTTATCTTTGATCGCGGCTCCTTCTCTGTGGCGTTGTTTCAATTTCACTTCTGCACAAGATTTATTTCCATCCAGAGTCGCATTAATGTTTCACCTCTTGCCCTGATGATGCTCGAGTCTGACGCTGCTCAAAGGTCCTCACTGGGGTTAAGTCTGGACTCTGTCTGAAGAAGATTCTCCTGAACCTCTGTCACTGTCTGAGCCTCATGAATCTATGAAAACCACGAAAAAATCCACTGATCCAGTACATTCAGGTGTGATCTGACCTCGTTCTTTGAGCACATGAACATAGACCTGACTCGTACCTGTCGGCTCGGACATATTTGCTCAGTTAAATCCAGGTGTCGACATACATACATAATCCACCTTTAAATCACGTGACAAATATGTTTTAAATGTAATAAATATGAAAAAGTCACTGCTCAGAAATGATCCACTTCATCCCCAGAGAAATAATCCAGAAAACTCAGAGTTGAGCCGTGAACAGAGAGAGATTACACCACGAGTGATTTGTGTTTCTAAATTTAATCCTATAAGACTCCACCTCAAATCGATAAACGTCTCACGCTTTTGAAGATCATGATTGATTGGGTCGTTCTGACAGTGAGCGTCTGAAGAACGACCCGGTGCCATGTGTGGGCGCCGTGCCAGGCTTTGGACACGCCAATTTACCCGAGATTTAAACCGAGGAAAGTCCCGCCTCTGGACACGTGGACGCGCCGCTTTCTCCTGACCTCTGGAGCGACTGAGGCCGAGGCCCCAGACTGAGGCCCAGAGGAAACACCCGTCTGTAAAGTCTGCAGCCGTGTCCAATGGGCCCGCTTCACCGACCGACAGAGACGAGAGCGGCGAGAGATCAGACGAGGAGGAGAACCAGAACCAGAACCAGAACCAGAACCAGAACCAGACAGACACATCACTGAAACACACAGCACGCTTTAAAAACACAGAAGAGAGCGGCGAGAGATCAGACGAGGAGGAACCAGAACCAGAACCAGAGCCAGAACCAGACAGACACATCACTGAAACACAGAGGACACTTTAAAAACACAGAGGAGAGCGGCGAGAGATCAGACGAGGAGGAACCAGAACCAAAACAGAACCAGAACCAGACTCAGAGCCAGAACCAGACAGACACATCACTGAAACACAGAGGACACTTTAAAAACACAGAGGAGAGCGGCGAGAGATCAGACGAGGAGGAGAACCAGAACCAGAGCCAGAACCAGAACCAGACAGACGCATTACTGCACCAACGAAACACAGAGGACGCTTTAAAAACACAGAGGAGAGCGGCGAGAGATCAGAACCAGAACTAGACTCAGAACCAGAACCAGGACCAGACTCAGAACCAGAACCAGACTCAGAACCAGAACCAGAACCAGAACCAGCTTCAGACAGACGCATTACTGAAACACAGAGGACGCTTTAAAAACACAGAGGAGAGCGGAGAGAGATCAGACGAGGAGGAGAAACAGAACCAGAACCAGAACCAGACTCAGAACCAGAACCAGAACCAGACTCAGACTCAGAACCAGAAACAGAACCAGCTTCAGACAGATGCATTACTGAAACACACAGGACGCTTTAAAAACACAGAGGAGAGCGGCGAGACTCAGAACCAGAACCAGGACCATTTATGTCCTAAATATGTACTAAATAAGTACTAAATATGTACTAATATGTACTAAATAAGTACTAAATATGTACTAAATATGTACTAAATAAGTACTAAATATGTACTAAATAAGTACTAAATATGTACTAAATATGTACTAAATAAGTACTAAATATGTACTAAATAAGTACTAAATATGTAGTACATATGTAGTATTTGTGGCGTCTCTGCTGCCGGGTTGAATCACGTTGAAGTTGTAAAAGTCTGAATACCTCGTGTGACTCGTTTCAGACTAAACTGTTTCACTCTGCTCTTTATTTCCTGCAGCTCATGTTTTTGAAGGATATTGTAGATTTCTGATAGTTTCGTGGTTAAATGTGCTGTTGGGTTTTTGTTTCCGTGTTCTTCATCTCGTTCGTTTCATAAATACATAAAACAGAACTTTAGTGGATGTTTTTGGTCCTGACGAGAGCCAGCCTCACACGACACATGTTTGTGCTGAGGATCGAGATGTTTGGGCTGAATGAGTCGTTCTGTGGAGCTGGAATCGGTTTGGATCAAGTATTTTCCTCGAGTCTAAATATTAAAAACCTGTTGAAATGTTTTTTATTACGACGACGGCGTGGTTTCTATGACGACAGGGTTAAAAGAGGATGAAGAAAAGTGAGTAATTCCTCTTTATGTCCCTCGTTTTCGGAGCAGATGTGGTCAGTTTATTTTAAATCCTGGGATCTACATTATCTCTCGTACCATTTTGTTCCTGTCCTGGTGCATTACACAAAACTCCTGAGGCTCCTTCTGCTCGACTGAACCGCACGAGTCCAGACCTGAGACTGAACACGAGACAAGAACGAGAACGAGGAGAGAACCTGAGATAGAACCACACGAATCCATATCTGAGAAGAGACGAGAACGAGGAAAGAACCTGAGATAGAACCACACGAGTCCAGACCTGAGACTGAACACGAGACGAGAACGAGGGAAAGAACCTGAGATAGAACCACACGAATCCAGACCTGAGACTGAAGAGACGAGAACAAGGAGAGAACCTGAGATAGAACCACACGAGTCCAGACCTGAGACTGAAGAGACGAGAACGAGGAGAGAACCTGAGATAGAACCACACGAGTCCAGACCTGAGACTGAACACGAGACGAGAACGAGAACGAGGAGAGAACCTGAGATAGAACCACACGAGTCCAGACCTGAGACTGAAGAGACGAGAACGAGAAAGAACCTGAGATAGAACCACACGAGTCCAGACCTGAGACTGAAGAGACGAGAACGAGGAGAAACCTGAGATAGAACCACACACGAGTCCAGACCTGAGACTGAACACGAGACGAGAACGAGGAGAGAACCTGAGATAGAACCACACGAGTCCAGACCTGAGAAGAGACGAGAACGAGGAAAGAACCTGAGATAGAACCACACGAGTCCAGACCTGAGACTGAACACGAGACAAGAACGAGAACGAGGAGAGAACCTGAGATAGAACCACACGAGTCCAGACCTGAGACTGAAGAGACGAGAACGAGGAGGAGAACCTGAGATAGAACCACACGAGTCCAGACCTGAGAAGAGACGAGAACGAGGAAAGAACCTGAGATAGAACCACACGAGTCCAGACCTGAGACTGAACACGAGACGAGAACGAGGAGAGACCTGAGATGAGAACCACACGAGTCCAGACCTGAGACTGAAGAGACGAGAACGAGGAACGAGAGAGAACCTGAGATAGAACCACACGAGTCCAGACCTGAGACGAAAGAGACGAGAACGAGGAAAGAACCTGAGATAGAACCACACGAGTCCAGACCTGAGACTGAACACGAGACGAGAACGAGGAGAGAACCTGAGATAGAACCACACGAGTCCAGACCTGAGACTGAAGAGATGAGAACGAGGAAAGAACCTGAGATAGAACCACACGAGTCCAGACCTGAGACTGAACACGAGACGAGAACGAGGAGAGAACCTGAGATAGAACCACACGAGTCCAGACCTGAGACTGAACACGAGACGAGAACGAGAACGAGGAGAGAACCTGAGATAGAACCAGGAGCTGGGTTTAAGAACTCTCCAGGTTTATACAGACCTGAAGATACAAGCAGGAGGAGCTCAGGAGGAGGAGAAGAGGAGGAGAGAGGAGGAAAAGAGAGGAGACGAGCAGGAGGAGAGAGGAGAAGAGAGAGAGAACAAACTCCACAGACACAGAGAGAACAAACTCCACAGACACAGAGAGAACAAACTCCACAGAGACACGTGTGAGAGTTTTGTGTGTTGTTGTGTTTTGTTTTTTGGACGGTGTGAGATGGTTGAGATTCCTGTGCGTGTCTTTCGCAGCAGGACGTTCAGGAGAATAACTTCTCGTGTTCATAAATCAGACGAGGGTTTGGTTTGGAGCTGAACGTCGTCGTTAAAGTGTCAGAGCCTCAGACGGATGGTTCTCGCTCTTATGTCTATGAAGTTTTCACAAGAACCTCCACCAAAAACAACACGACGTGATTCTTCATGTGTCAGATCCTGTAAATGAAAACGGTTTGACGCTGATGGTTGATGTCAGCTCTGCCGGCGCCCCCTGGTGGTCACTGAGGACGTCGTTAAACTGCACCATACTCCAAACATCAGAACAGTCTCAGCACACACGGCCAAAGTGAAGGAAAGTTTTATAAGACTCGTGTAGAACTCTGCAGAACGTCTGAGGTCTGTGTCCGTCCAACTTCAGAATCATGAGCCAAATATTCTCGACTAACTTTACCCCAAGTGACGACACGAGTTAAATTTAGAGCTGTAAATGTTCAAATCTCAGACAGAAACAGGCCGGACTCATTCTGTTTCATATTCAGAGTCTATAACAGTCACATATGAACTTGTAAAAATCTCCCTGACACTTGGATCTCTGTGGGTGGAGTGACGGCTCTGGCCTTACACCGTCACAGCTGAAGGGGGCGCTGCTCTCGGGGTGAAAAGGACAAATGGATTTAAGTGAAGTTTGGGTTAAGTGTGTTTTATGAGTCTGATTATGAGGCTCTGAGTGCGGCTCCACAAACGGCCCGTGGAGGCGGAGGAGGGGGTGATGGAGGAGGGGGTGATGGAGGCGGAGGAGGGGGTGATGGAGGAGGGGGTGATGGAGGAGGGGGTGATGGAGGAGGGGGTGATGGAGGCGGAGGAGGGGGGGGGGGGGGGGATGGAGGCGGAGGAGGGGGTGATGGAGGTGGAGGAGGGGGTGATGGAGAGGGGGTGATGGAGGCAGAGGAGGGGGTGATGGAGGCGGAGGAGGGGGTGATGGAGGTGGTGGAGGTGCTGGTGGAGGTGGGGGTGTTTTCATTGACGTCTGTCGTCTGTGAACCTGACTCTGGGATCATGGATCTGCATCTCTCACATTGTCGTTTTCTCGTCTCTAACCGTTTGTCTTCTGTCTGTTTTTTCCATGTCGCTGTTGCTCCTGTCGACGTCCTGCAGGTATGTACTTTCATTTTTCTTCTTTTTCTCTGTTTTCCTCGAGTCCAGGGGCTCGAACCACAGACTAAAGACGTGACTGAGTCTGACGTGTTCGGCTCCAGATGAAGCTCCTGAGGCTGGAGCAGGTCCGGGGCCGGTTTAGAGCCGAGTTTCATATTTAGAATTTTAAATGAGTCATGAGTCATGTGTCATGGCAACCAAAGAGCCAATCAGGAGCGAAAAGGGTGAAGGTAACGCCCCTTCACTTAGCAACTCTGTCAATCAAACCTGTCGCTAACGCTAACAGGACGTTAGCTCTGTCGTGTCCATAAACAGTCTGTGGTTCTTGTCCTGAGCATGAACCGCTCGGATTTTTCTGTTTTTCTGTTTTTCTGTTTTTCTGTTTTTCTGTTTTTCTGTGGTGTATTATTGAACACGACCAGGCACAAGTTTGGACACATCTTCTTTTTAAATGTATTTTTACATTTTTTATAAACACAGAAGACCTCAGATATACAAAGTAAGATATATGCAGTTATGTAGTAATGAAAAAACACTTATAACTCTACTAAATATTTTTAATATTTTATATTTAAACTCTCAATGTCTCAGATCCTCAGATCCTCAGAGTCTCAGAGTCTCAGACCCTCAGAGTCTCGTTCTTTGTGGAGCTCAAACTCTCGTCCTTTTCTCATCTTCATGATGAAGTCGCTGAAACGATTTTCACTTCACAGCCTCAGGGTCAAACTGTAACAGGGTCAAAGCGAAAAGTGAAGGATGTTTTTCAAAATCTGAAACAGGTTTTGAGTGACTCTGAGTTTATGTTTCCTACATTCACAGTTTCAGTCGTTTTTCTGATGAGAATCGACAAAGTGAAAAATCCTGGAAATAAAGAAACAGAAACAGAAAAGTGTCCAAACCTTTGACTCGTCGGGTTTATCAGAAAATCTTCATAAAACTCAACACAACACACCAAACCGACCACCTCAAAGTCCATTTTACATAATCACCTTCAACATCCCTGAACGTGGAGAAAACCTGGGATGTGCTGGTGTGTTGACCTCTGACCTCTGTGCCGTGTTGACCTCTGACCTCTGTGATGTCACAGTCTGTGGTGCTTCTGCTGTATCTCACGTCACATCGTGGACACGGGAGAAGCTCCGTTTCCTCTTTGTGTTTGTTTTGTGTTTCTGTTTAAACTCTGTAAACCTCAGAGGTTTGAAGACGACTCCTGTCTCACTCTTTGTCCAGTTTTATTAGAACTTCTTAAAAACTTATGAAAACTTATAACCAGAAAAAACAGTCAGAACGTTTGGACTGAACACGTCCATTTGTCTCCCTGTCCTGCGTGTGGACATGTGGACGTCTCTGTGTCCTGTGGACATCTCACTGTCATGTGGTTGGACATGTGGACGTCTCCCTGTCTCATGGACGTCTCCCTGTCCTGCGTGTGGACATGTGGACGTCTCAGTGTCTGGTGGACGTCTCCATGTCCTGTGGACGTCCCCCTGCGTGTGGTCTCCCTGCAGAGCCTTTCTTATGTTTTCTGTGGCGACTCTGGTGGAGGTGAAAGTTTCTGGTTAAAGCCTCGTGAGCCTCAGATGTTGGTGGAGTTTTATCTGATTTTAGTTTCTCTAAATTTAAACTCGGCGCCGTCGCAGGTTTGTTTTGTGCCTTAACAAGGCACAAACGCCCCGCCCCCCGACGACCCGGGGACGAAGTCGTCTCTGGGCGAAGTTTCAGAGTCACTGACGGAGCTGAAAGTCTCTTCAAACAGACGCACACAAACACACACACACACACAAACACACACACACACACACACACAAACACACACACACACACAAACACACACAAACACACACACACACACACAAACACACACACACACACAAACACACACAAACACACACAAACACACAAACACATAAACACACACAAACACACACACAAACACACAAACACACACACAAACACACAAACACACAAACACACACTACAACAACAAACCAGATCATCGCACACACAGCCCACTGTACCCCATGGACGCCTGCCGGGGGGCGGGGGGGGTGGAGGGGGCGGGGGGGGTGGAGGGGGCGGGGCTTACTGTAAGAATGCCCAAAATAAACACACGAGTCACATGGTCACGAGGAGTGAGTGGTACAAGTACATGGTACTGCAAAGATACAAGAATACGCACTCTGAATACTCTAAATACTCTGAATACTCTGAATACTCACTCTAAATACTCACTCTGAATACTCTAAATACTCACTCTGAATACTCTGAATACACACTCTGAATACTCTGAATACTCTGAATACTCTGAATACTCCGTGTGAGTATCTGTATCTGTTCCTCTTCGTTGTATAACTGAACTGTGCCGTCACAGTCTCACTTCAGGAGGAAAAGTCAGATTCTGGATTGATGTAAATTTGGCAAAACTTTTGTAAAATGCCCAGTTCTGTTTTTCATCTGTCGTCGTGTGGATCTTAAAACGAGACGAGTCCAAGTCTCCAGCTGTGGCCCCGAAACACGAGCGGCTCGAGTTTATCCCGACGCACGGAAACGGACACAGATATTTGTTCAGTTTGAGCAGAAACTGTTTAAAGTTTAAAGACGTTTCACGTGTATCACAGCAACCAACGAACCAATCAGGTTCAGTCTTATTAATGTTCAGATTTACAGACACAAGAGTGAAATAAAACCCAGGATCATGTAGAGGGTTAATACATTTAAGACCAACATGAGTCTGAAGCAGCAGAGACACAGTTTTACAGAGTGAACAGGAGCTGGACGGGCGCCACGGTCACTTCCTGTTTGTAGCGCGGCGCTAGCAGGTTAGCTCTGTTTATACAACAGTCTAAGGTCCATATAAAACATTCCAGCAGGTGCAGACGTGTTTAACTCAGATTATTAGATTGTGATTGTGGCCAAAGTCTCCAGTTTTGTTTTCCTTGAAGCTTGTTCTGTTTTTGTGAAGCCAAAGGAGCCAGATCCCTCTTCTCCGTCTCAGAGTCGAGGGTTTGTGTTACTCTCAGGCTCCTTCTTATTGGGAAATACTGGATTATCCTGTTTTTAGGAGGATTTGTGATGAAACTCAGGGAGGACACTCGAGAGATTACATCCAGAATCCAAACAGTGAGACGCTCTGAGGAAGTCCACTCGAGCGTCGTGTTTGTGAAGTCCTCTCGTCTCTAAACTCGCCGTCGAGCGTCGTGTTTGTAAATGTGTTTTTAGTGTTTCTGTTCGGTTTCTTCATCTCTGTTTAATAAACATGTTGGAGGCCATGAGTCACAGTGACAAGTTTGAGAATCTTAATATAAAATAGATGAAATCACAGGGTTTAAGGTGGTGTTTCATGTGGTCTTACATTTAATGCTTTATAGCAGCCATTACCCACAATGCACTGCAGGAAAAGCTCCGCACAGGTTCAGTCTGTCCCAGATTATCGTCCTCGGTCCTTCAAAAACAATAAAGTGTCTGTAATTATGATCAAAGATAAACAGAACCACGAGGCAAAAGAAACCACAGAGAGTACCCCACCTCCTCCAGCCTCTTCTCCCACCCCCTCCAGCCTCTTCTTCAGAGAGTACCCCACCCCCCCCAGCCTCTTCTTCAGAGAGTACCCCCACCCCCTCCAGCCTCTTCTTCAGAGAGTACCCCACCCCCTCCGTGGTCTCTCCTGCAGTAGCTCGGTGGAGTGATTAAAGCCATGTTTACAGCGTCCTAATGCGCGTGGATAACCTGATTGTCCACACTTGACATCGAACACTGTCTCCTGGCAAAGAGCGACCAGAGCCTCAGATTCTGAGTCGGACCAAAAACGCAGCCACATCTTTAAAGTGAGTTAGAAGGATAAACTGCATGTTATTAGATTTACTCGTAAACGCTAATGCCACATTTCTGTACAAAAACACGAGTCAGTCATAATCCAGAGAGGTTCTGATCTCACTTTCACCACACGTCATGGACCAGGATGAAGAGCCACGACAGCTTCAAGATGGTGGATCGTTTCAAGAGACGTCAGGACGTTTCAGCCACAGATGCAAAGAGAACGAGACTTTCCGAGGACAAAGACGACAGCAGGATACGACAGAGAAGAGACCACACACCACAAGCTGAAAGCAGCGGACCCGGCCTCAGCTTTAAATTATTTTCAGTGTTTCCTGAGTTTGTATCTCAGCCTGTGTCTGTCGCTCCATCAGCCCCTGACTCTGTTTTATCGGCTGTTGGGTGATTTTTTGTGGTTATGATACGACAGAGCAGCTCAGAGTCGCTCGAACACGACATAACATTTAAAATCACACACGAAGATCCTAAATCAGGTCTCAAATCAGGTCTCAAATCAGGTCTTAAATCAGGTCCTAAATCGGGCAGTCCGTGTGTGGAGGTCTCTGTGTGTGGAGGTCCGTGTGTGGAGGTCTCTGTGTGGAGGTCTGTGTGTGGAGGTCTCTGTGTGGAGGTCTGTGTGTGGAGGTCTGTGTGTGGAGCTCTGTGTGTGGAGGTCTGTGTGTGGAGCTCTGTGTGTGGAGGTCTGTGTGTGTGGAGGTCTGTGTGTGGAGGTCTGTGTGTGGAGGTCTGTGTGTGGAGGTCTGTGTGTGGAGGTCTGTGTGTGGAGGTCTGTGTGTGGAGGTCTGTGTGTGGAGGTCTCTGTGTGTGGAGGTCTGTGTGTGGAGGTCTGTGGGTGGAGGTCTGTGTGTGGAGGTCCGTGTGTGTGGAGCTCTGTGTGTGGGGCTCTGTGTGTGGAGGCCATGTGGGAGGTCTGTGTGTGGAGGTCTGTGTGTGGAGGTCTGTGGGTGGAGGTCTCTGTGTGGAGGTCTGTGTGTGGAGGTCTCTGTGTGGAGGTCTGTGGGTGGAGGTCTGTGTGTGGAGGTCTCTGTGTGTGGAGGTCCGTGGGTGGAGGTCTGGGTGGAGGTGCTGAGCTGTGGCTCTGTGTTTGACAGATTCTGTGTGAACTGTTCAGTATCATTGAGGCAGGTTCCTCCACTCCCTCCACACTCAGGGGCTCCATAAATCCACCCTCACCCGAACCCACTGTCACCAGCCCCCACACTTTACACTCCATCTGTCCTCCTCCTACGAGAGGCCGAGGTGGAGAAACCACCGCTCCACCCGGGACGTGAGAGCTCCAGCTCCAAACCCGGGACGTGAGAGACGTTCTGCTCCAAACCCGGGACGTGAGAGACGTTCTGCTCTCGTGTCTCGCCTGAATCCTGAGACTCTTGACAGATGAGAGTGGAGGTCTGTCTGAGTCAAACGAGGCCACGGAGCCTCGGCGTGTGTGGACAATCTGTGCAGAGCGAAACGAAAACGAGCACACGCCAAAGAACTGGACCAGACTTTGTCCCTTTTCTCTGGGTTTGTGTTTCAAACCTGCAGCGTCTGTTCACATTTATGAACAGAGACAAACTCAGACTCTGAGTACAAACCGATGCCCTCTGTGGCTCTTCCTGAGGGTCACAGTGTCGCCACCTGCTGGTTTCTATGGCGATGTTGCTGCTACGCCCAGAATGTTCCATAATATTACTTTAAATGTGTCAGTTCTGCATTCAATAAATTCTAGCCGTTTTTACTGGGAAGAAAATACATGTAAATCTTGTGTGAGTGGGCTCGCCTCTCCACAGACCCGACCTGGGACGTCACATGCTGTAGATATAATTAATGCATTACTACGGAACATTCAGTTACATAATTTTTAAAGTGTTTATATAAATGGACATAGCTAACCTGTTAGCCGCCGCGATCAAACAGGAAGTGATCATGATGCACTTCCTGCTCCATCGACTCTGGCTCCAGTTCACTCTCTGTGTAAAAACTGTGTCTCTCTCTGTTCAGATTAATCCTCTACATGATCCTGGGGTTTTTATTTTTTTTAGTTATTTTGAGGGGTTTTTTTTTAGTTCATTTTTTTTTTTCTTTTTTAAAATTTTGAGTTCATTTTTTGAGTAATTATTTTTGAGTTTTTGGGGTTTTTTTCCAAGTTACTTTTAATTTTTTTTTAAATATTTTTTTGTGTGTTATGTTAAGGATTTTTTGTTATTTTTTGTTATTTTATTTTATTTTTTTATTTTAATAGATTTTTAAAATGTATTTATTTATTTTTTGTTATTTTAAGGTTTTGTTTTATTTTTGTTTTTGCTATTTTGAGTTTATTTTTATTTATGTTTTTAATTTTGAGTTTATTTTTTTTTTTTTGATAAACTGTGTCTCTCTCTCTGTCCCTGCGTCTGTCAGACTCATGTTGGTCTTAAATGTTCGTATTAACCCTCTACATGATCCTGGGGTTTTTATTTCACGTCTGTGTCTGTAAATCAACATCTGAACATTAATAACAGACACATCAGGTCCTTCTGTCCCCGACGTCGCTCCTGTTAGCGTTAGCGACAGGTTTGATTGACAGCGTTGCTAAGTGCCCTGCTAAACCATCAGGGGCGTTACCTTCCTCGCTGCTGATTGGCTCTGTGGTTGCTATGACACTGACGGTCAGATTCCTCGCTGTTCCTGCTCGAGCTGAATCTGGAGCTGAATCTGTGGTGACGTCTCACTCTGTCACTTCTTTATACGTCTGAGGTGAAGATCTAAGAATTAGGTGTTGTACAAACTGTAGATTTGACTGTAGTGGAAATAATATAATAATGTGACTGTATTTTTCCCATAATTCCTCCTAAAACCCCGGTGAAGTGGTCCCAGCTGCTCACGGCTCAGTGTGCACATGTGTCCTCTTTTTACGGTAATAAATAGTGAAACATACTGGTTCTCCGCTCTGAGCCTCTGCCGTTCTCATTCATCTGCACAGAGGCTGAAGACCTGAAGACACGCGGCTTTGAGGAAGATTTAGACTGAAAAACATTTAAACGATGATGGATCGTTTCTCTGAAACAGCTTCAGGAGAGTCTGTCTCAGGAGCCGCAGGTCGAGAATAGAACATGTGGAACTTAAACGTGGAAATGTGAGAAGCATTTATCAGAAATGAGGCGACGGTGGCTCAGTCGGTAGAGCGTTTGTCCACTGATCTCCACATAAACGTGGTAGAGCTGTCAGTGTCCTTGGGCAAGACACTTCACCCTCTGAGTGGTTCCGGATGTAAATCACATTCAGCCTTGAAAGTGGAAAAGTGCTGCATAAAAACCTGAACATTATAAGACGATTAGGGCCAAGAGCGAGTTTCATAAATGTCACGTCAGAGTCTGAAAAATGATCTGGGACCAAACCAGATGGAAGCAGATTTATAAAGTGTAAAATTGGAGGTTCTTGACACGTTTTATGAGGATGTTACGAAAACAGTTTGGAGATTTTTGTGAGAAGAAACATTTGAAATTAGTCCTGATTTTTGTGACATTCTGTGAGAACTGGCCCAGAGAGCATCCGGGGTTCTGTCAGAAATAATGATGCTCCACCCACCCCGTCCTCCCCGTCCTCCCCGTCCTCCCCGTCCCGTCCTCCCCGTCCTCCCGTCCTCCCCGTCCTCCCCGTCCTCCCCGTCCTCCCCGTCCTCCCCGTCCTCTCCTCCCCGTCCTCCCCCCGTCCTCTCCCGTCCGCCCGTCGTCCTCCCCGTCCTCCCCGTCCGCCCCGTCCCCCCGTCCTCCCCCTCCCGTCCTCCCGTCCTCCCCGTCCTCCCCCCGTCCCCGTCCCCCGTCCTCCCCGTCCTCCCCGTCCTCCCGTCCTCCTCCCGTCCTCCCCGTCCCCCGTCCTCCCCCGTCCTCCCCGTCCTCCCCGTCCTCCCCGTCCCCGTCCTCCCCGTCCTCCCCCTCCGTCTCCCCCCCGTCCTCCCCCGTCCGTCCCCGTCCTCCCCGTCCCCGTCCTCCCCGTCCTCCCCGTCCTCCCCGTCCTCGTCCTCCCCGTCCTCCCGTCCTCCCCCCTGACCTGTAGGACGTGTCCAACTGAAGACAGTGATGTCCTTAAACATAAACACGTCTGACACAGTGACACTTGTGTTCCATGTTCCACTGAGTCAAACGTTCTCCTCACACAAACGTCTCAGATCAAACTGGACACTCGAGTTTGTTTTGGTCAGTGGGATTTTTTAATGTGTCAAACATCTGTCTGTCATAAAAAAGAAACAGCGAGAGCAGAACGGAAAAGGTAAAAGAAGAATGTGTGAGGTCAGTGAAGGAGTGAGGCCAGAAGAGCCTCAGGTCCTCAGAGATACAGCCAGAGTCAGAGCTGCAGTCAGACCTGAGCCGGACCTGAGCCGGACCTGAGCCCTGACCTGAGCCGGACCTGAGTCAGAGTCGGACCTGAGCCAGAGTCAGACCAGAATCAGACCTGAGCCGGACCTGAGCCAGGACTGAGCCGGACCTGAGTCAGACCTGAGTCAGAACTGAGTCAGACCTGAGCCGGACCTGAGCCAGAGTCAGACCAGAATCAGACCTGAGTCAGACCTGAGCCGGACCTGAGTCAGACCTGAGTCAGACCTGAGTCAGACCTAAGCCAGAGTCAGACCAGAGTCAGACCTGAGCCGGACCTGAGCCAGAACTGGGCCGGACCTGAGTCAGAGGAGATGTAGTAAACCTGCTGTTTCTCTTCATATCGTTGGTTCACTCTTCAGTTGGAGCTTGTTCAGTTGGAGCTTGTTCAGTTGGAGCTTGTTCAGTTGGAGCCACAGGAGACTCTGTCCCAGACGTTTGTCCTCGATGCTCTGACCACAGGGAGTCTGTCATAAACCTGCTCACGTTCACCGCTCTCTTCTGTGCGTCTGAAGCACTTCAGTCGTGCCGTTTTGGCGAGAAGGAATCACAATTTTTTGGTTTCAGATTTTACTTTTTTTTTTTTCTCTGAACATAAAAAAGACTTTTAATCAAGGCCATTTAACATGAAACAGTGTCAAACCCAGATCTCCAGAGTCTGGTCCAAACAGCAGGATGAGACCGAGGCTGCAGACGGAGATCATCATCTGAAGGATGAGATCATCATCTGAAGGATGAGATCATCATCTGAAGGATGAGATCATCATCTGAAGGATGAGGTCATCAGCTGCAGTAGTTTCTGACCTGTCGTGTGTGACTGCCTCATGTTGTTTATCAGGTTCGATCCAAATCCAGGCTGTTTGTCACTTATCTAAAGACTTGCAGATCTCTGCCGTCGGTACAGTTTGGTTTATAGCCTCTAAATGAAGACATAAATCGTGTCTCGTTGTCTGGATCCTGATAAAGTGCTGGGCTGAAGCCTGTGGACAGGAGGCTGTGAGGAGCAGGAGGAGGTGTCAGAGGTGGATGTCGGCTCTGTCCCGGAGGAGCGGGGCTCTGGTGTCGGGGCATTGGCCACAGTTTGATCAGCATGTCGGGGGGGCTCCTGTTCGGGCCAGGGGTCAGCTCCACTCTGCCCCCTCCCTGTAGGACGTAGGACACCTGATCTGACCGACTGTCAGGCCTGGTTAACGAAGTCCACACACGGAGGCGAGGGGGCGGGGCTCCAGAAACGACTTTAAAATAAGTTTGTGGAGAGACTCAGAGTTTTACAAGTGAAGCACCAGAAGTTTATGTAGCAGAAAAGAATCTCCAAAGAGAAATGTTTATCAGACATTTATGAGTCATACGGCTCATATGGCTCATACGGCTCATACGGCTCATACGGCTCATACGGCTCATACGGCTCATACGGCTCATACAGCTATACCCCTGGTCTTGTCCCTGGTTTCGTCATGATCCGGATCTCGTCCCGGTCTTGCTCTGGTCCTGGTCTCATCCTGGTCCTGGTCTGGTCCTGGTCCCCATCCTGGTCCTGCTCTGGTCCTTGTCTCATCCTGGTCCTGGTCCCATCCTGGTCCTGGTCTGGTCCTGGTCTCATCCTGGTCTCCTCTGGCAGCTCTACAGAAACATTCCACAGTCACATAATTCTTCTTTGTTTCGTTGTTGAACAAACCACATCAAATACGTCTGTGGTGAAAATCTGAAGAGGTTTTTATTAAAGTCGCCTTAAGCTCCAAATGTCTCATCAGCCGAGATGGGAACTGAACCCGTCTCCCGAGAGTCCGCACTCTGAATACTCTACCTGTTTCCTGCAGAATGCACTTACTAAATGAAAAGTATCACATGGAGGTACTTCATCTGGCTCCGGTGGTGAAGGTTTCAGCTCAGTTTGATATAAATAAATGCAAAACAAATTCAACTGTTTGTAATTATGATTTTTTTTTGGACCATGTCACAGAATGTTACAAAACACATTTTATTCCAGGTTTTCAATAATCTGTCATCACAGTTTACGGCACCTGAACAGCGCCCCCTCCCTGCATGAAGCAGAGTCACTACTTACATCATTTTCATCTTTGTTTATGTCCCAAAAGTCAGTGCAGATTTTATTATTTTTAAAAACATAAATGAAACTTTTATAAATCATTTTGTGAATATAAAGAACATACTCTTATTATTTGTGAACTCTGCTTCACGGCGTCGCTGTGGTTTTAAACACAGCCGTTTCACAGCGAGGTGAAACTGCAGAATCATCTTTTATCAGACGTGAGTGTGGAGTTATTAAAAGTCATAACCTTTGTTTTGACACGGCTCAGGCTGAGGACGTCTCAGCAGACACCTCGGCTCGTCTCTCAGTCCTGATTAACCTCGTTCTTTTATCCTCCGAGTCTCTGTCGGCCGCTTTGATTCCAATGCTTCATTTTCTCTGGTTTCCTTGAGTCGGAGCCGGTCCCTCCGGAGCAGAGTGCTGCGATGAAAGGCCGCTCTGGTGACAGGACTCTGGGTTTGGGTCCGACAGCTGCGGGGCCTCGTTTGTTTTTGTGTTTTTGTGTTTTTGTGCCTGGCTCTAAGTTGGCACAGGCCTCACGACATCACAGGGCACAGGCCGAGGTGCTGCACAGATGTGAGGGACTTACATAAAAAGCACCACATCTGGACAGCTGAAGAAACTGAAGCTCCGTGTAATCACACCGTGGGTAAATAATCCATCGGTTTGTTTACGAGACCTAATTATCACCAGTTATTATTGTTATGAGTTATTTATTATCACTTTTATGGGCTGCTCCTCGTCAGGCGAACGATAAAGAGATCGTATAAAGCACCATATCCACTTTCATCGCTCGCACGGGGCTTTTTTACAGCTCGCACGGGGCTTTTTCACCTCTCGCACGAGGCTTTTTCACCACTCGCACGAGGCTTTTTCTCCACTCACTCCACGAGGCTTTTTCACCACTCGCACGAGGCTTTTTCACCGCTCGCACGGGGCTTTTTCACCACTCGCACGGGGCTTTTTCACCACTCGCACGAGGCTTTTTCACCACTCGCACGGGGCTTTTTCACCACTCGCACGGGGCTTTTTCACCGCTCGCACGAGGCTTTTTCACCACTCGCACGGGGCTTTTTCACCGCTCGCACGGGGCTTTTTCACCACTCGCACGGGGCTTTTTCACCGCTCGCACGAGGCTTTTTCACCACTCGCACGGGGCTTTTTCACCACTCGCACGGGGCTTTTTCACCACTTGCACAAGGCTTTTCACCGCTTGCACGAGGCTTTTTCACCTCTCGCACGGGGCTTTCTCACCACTCGCACTAGGCTTTTCACTGCTTGCGCGAGGCTTTTTCTCCACTCACACGAGGCTTTTTCTCCACTCACACGAGGCTTTTTCTCCACTCGCACGGGGCTTTTTCCACCACTCGCACGAGGCTTTTTCACCACTCGCACGAGGCTTTTTCACCACTCGCACGAGGCCTTGGCTCATTGGTTGAGCAGTCAGATCCTTTGATCTGTAGGTGGGTGGTGCGATTCCAGCTCCCACAGATGAATGCTATGGTTGTGTCCTTGGGCAAGGTACTTTAAATATGACTGAATAAATGAAGCGTGAGACCTTTTCAAACA
>JAIEZT010001368.1:18189188-18254188 GCA_019594935.1 Periophthalmus modestus | reverse complement strand
CCCGTCTCTGAATCGTCGTTTGCGTGATGTATTTACGCCGTGTTGCTCTAAACACATCTGATACTCGTCTCTGAAACTGTCAAAACTCAAAAAGACTTTTAAACATGTGACGACATCTGAAACTGTGGGTCCAAACACATGGTCCAAAGATCTGCACACGTCCTCCACCTCCTCCACCTCCTTCACTGATCCCCAAGGACCTCCTCCACCTCCTCCTGATCCCTGAAGACCTCCACACCTCCTCCACTGAGCCCCGAGGACCTCCACACCTCCTCCACTGATCCCCGAGTACCTCCTCCACCTCCTCCACTGAGCCCTGAAGATCTCCACACCTCCACCTTCTCCACCTCCTCCACCTCCTCCACTGAGCCCTGAAGTCCTCCACACCTCCTGCACCTCTCCTCCACTGATCCCCGAGGACCTCCACACCTCCTCCACCTCCTCCACTGAGCCCTGAGGACCTCCACACCTCCTCCACCTCCTCCACTGAGCCCTGAAGATCCTCACACCTCCTCCTTGTTGTCCTCCACACTCTGAAGACGTCAACACCTCCTTCCTCTCCCCTGATCTCTGAGGACCTCCACACCTCCTCCACCTCCTCCACTGATCCCCGAGGACCTCCACAACTCCTCCACCTCCTCCACTGAGCCCTGAAGTCCTCCACACCTCCTGCACCTCCTCCACTGATCCCCGAGGACCTCCACACCTCCCCCACTGATCCCCGAGGACCTCCACACCTCCTCCACCTCCTCCACTGAGCCCTGAAGTCCTCCACACCTCCTCCACCTCCTGCACTGAGCCCTGAAGACCTCCACACCTCCTCCACCTCCTCCACCTCCTCTACTGATCCCCGAAGACCTCTACACCTCCTCCCCTCCTCCACCTCCTCTACTGATCTCTGAAGACCTCCACACCTCCTCCTCCACCCTCCTCTACTGATCCCCCACCTCCCTCCCTCCCACACTCCCTCCTCCTCCCCCTCCCTCCTCCATCCCTCCAGAAGACCTCCACACCTCCTCCTCGTCCCCTCCACCTCTCTGAGGACCCACTGAGCCCTGACACCTCCTCCACCTCCTCCACTGATCCCTGAAGATCTCCACACCTCCTCCTCGTCCTCCACTGATCTCTGAAGACCTCTACACCTCCTTCTCCTCCCATGCTCCCTGAGGACCTCCACACCTCCTCCTCGTCCTCCTCTGATCCCTGAAGACCTCCCCTGATCTCTGAAGACCAATTACCTGCAGGATAAACTCTGAGTTTAAAAGTCACTAAAAGGCCTTTAATGAGCCACATAATCCCCGACCTCGGAGCCGCTCCAGGTGAATTATGGGAACTCAGATGACGCCTTGTGTTTTCATCATCTCAGCGGCTGTTAGCGACGATTAGCTCGTCTCTGCTTCATCTGTCAGTCGTGATTATAGTGAGAGCGACGTGTGATTCGCTCCATTGAAAGTGAAGTGGACTCTGTTTAGAGTCAGACTGGATCATTCAGCCTCAGGAAGAAAAACAGTGAAATGGTCAAAGTTAAATCGGAGAAAAACACGTTAATGCAGCGGCGTCGAGAACGATCGTAAAAACGCACCTGTTAAACTCGGTGCTAACTCAGCTGCGCCTGAAGGATCCTGCTGCAGATTTGTGTCTCGTCTTAATAAAATCTGCTTTGCAAGTGGAAAGGAGGAAATTGTAGTTTTGAAATTGGCCACCGCCGCTGCTCCTCCAGTTACAAAACCACATTTAGTTTATCCAGGTGGAGCGAGTCTGGATCTGTACGTCTAAAGTAAACTCCACCCGCCCGAGTGGGTGGAGGAAATGTGTTTAAACAAACACAAAGGGACGTTTAAAACGAGAACGAGACGATTAGGACGAGAGGGACGAGAGGGACGAGAGGGACCAGAGGGACGAGGGGGACGAGGGGACGAGGGGGACGAGGGGGACGAGGGGGACGAGAGGGACGAGAGGGACGAGAGGGACGAGGGGGACGAGGGGGACGAGGGGGACGAGGGGGACGAGGGACGAGAGGGACGAGGGGGACGAGGGGGACGAGGGGGACGAGGGGGACGAGGGGGGCGAGGGGGACGAGAGGGACGAGGGGGACGAGGGGGACCAGGGGGAGGGGGACGGGGAGGAGGAGTCTGCACCGCAAAGAAACACGGAACAGGACGAGGTGATGAGGAGGAGGCGACAAGGAGGAGGAGGAGGAGACTTTCAGTTCGACACAAAGACACGTCTGACGTCTTTATCTCAGGAGAAAGTTTCGTTTCAGATGTTTAGACGGTCGTGATCGTCCAACTCTGAACTTTGACTGTGGTTTTGTGGTTTTGTGATGTTGTGGTTTTGTGATTTTGTGATTTTGGTCTTTCAGACGTTTAAGGTGGATTTAAAATGAAGCTGTTCAGAGCAGATGTTTGAGCCGTTTCCTCTGGTGACATCAGCCTCTTTATCTGTGTCTCCAAAGGTCAGAACAAACAGAACAGAACAGAACAGGACAGAAGCTCATTCACCACAGAGACAAACATCAGGCTGATATCTGCACGTTTAAAGACTCAATCCACCGTCCTGCCTCACCCCTCTCACCCCTCTCTCCTCACCCCTCTATCACTCCTCTCTCCCTTCTCTCCCCTCTATCACCCCTCTCACCCCTCAGCTCCCTCCTCACCCCTCTCTCTCTCTCTCTGTAAGTGCATAAATATTATGTTAGTTCTTTTCCGTCGTCTTTTCGTTCTATAAACTGTAGGTAACTGTCTCCAGATTCTGGTGCCACTTAAGCGTCTCAGAGTCTCTCAGCGACTCGACGGCTCAGACGAGCCCGAGGTCGTAATTAACCCGAGACGACGCAGTGACCTGTGACAAAAGTACATGAAAATACAGCAGCTCTGAAAATACTGAAACTACACCAACAGAAACAGCTCAAACGTCTCACTCAGCCTGGTCCCACAGGCCACAGAGGGAGAACAGGACTTTACTTTGTTTCTAAATGCTCCAAACTGCAGTTTCTTGTGGCTCTTTCACTGAATCTAAAATGTTCCTGACGTGACGTCAGGACTGAGCTGATTCTCTGAGGTTTTAAAACGGCTCCGTCCCTGTTGAACTTTTTAAAGCTCGTCCATAACGAGCTGAGACACGGCGGAGAACACGGCGGAGAACACGGTGGAGAACACGGCGGAGAACACGGCGGAGAACACGGTGGAGAACACGGCGGAGAACACGGTGGAGAACACGGTGGAGAACACGGCGGAGAACACGGCGGAGAACACGGCGGAGAACACGGCGGAGAACACGGCGGAGAACACGGCGGAGAACACGGCGGAGAACACGGTGGAGAACACGCCGGAGAACACGGTGGAGAACACGGTGGAGAACACGGCGGAGAACACGGCGGAGAACACGGTGGAGAACACGGTGAGCGACGCCTGAACAGTCGTGAGGAACGTCTGAAGAATCCTGAAAGTGAAAAGATGAAGTTAAATCTCTGTGAGGTTCACACTTAAACCTCCTAAAACGTCGTGCTGCTCCTCGATCTTTGTCCCTGGATCCGTCTTTACTTAAACTTTCCTCAGAGACGTTTTGGTTCTTTCTCGACTTTCGTTTTGTTCCACGTTTGATCGAGTCACAAACTCTGATCTGAGTTCAGCCGATTCAGGACGTGTCACTAAATCTGACGACGAGAAATAATCCTTCTGTTTTCATCTTGTCCCTGAGCTCGTCTCTGTGTCTCAGACTCTGGACGTGTCTCTGTGTCTCAGACTCTGGACGTGTCTCAGACTCTGGACGTGTCTCTCGTCTCTGCAGCTCCTCAGACTTCTTACATCTGGCACTTTCAGCTCGTACAGTTTGTTTAGTTGTCGACAGTCGATCAGCAGCAGAACAAATCTGTGCAATAAACCTGCAAAGAGTCTGAAAAAACTGAAAAAATATGAGTCTGGAAAAAAAATGAAAAAAGAGAGTCTGAAACCTTTCGGTCCGATGTGACAGAGCCTCGTCTCTTTTACCCTCGTCTCTTCTCTTGTCCCGGGTCTAATTGCCTCCGGTCCTCAGGGCGTCCCACCGCAGGTATGCTAGGAGTGTGTATGCTAACAGAGTGTGGTATGTTAGCAGAGTGTGGTATGCTAGTAGAGTGTGGTATGCTAGCAGAGTGTGTATGCTAACAGAGTGTGGTATGTTAGCAGAGTGTGGTATGCTAGTAGAGTGTGGTATGCTAGCAGAGTGTGGTATGCTAGCAGAGTGTGGTATGCTAGCAGAGTGTGACCTGGGCTGCAGTGTTAGCTGTACATTCCAGTGGTGCATTGTGGGAGCTCCATTAGGACCTGTTTGTGGCTGTGGCTCGTACTTCACCCGGGTCTTGATTTTTTCACCCGGGTCTTGATTCAACTCGATATAAACCGACTTTAAAGTGTTTTTCCTCGAGATCGGCCGATGTGGGTTTTACCGTTTAGATTCCAGAGAGACCGACGGCCGATGAGATCTGCAGATACTTTGAGTCCAGTTTGATAAAAGCAGCAGATCGACCAAAATATCGACCTCAGCCTGAGATTTAAGGCCGATACCCAATATGTTTAAAAGGTCAAATATCGGCCAATCAATATATCGGTCTATTTTTTTTCCATCAGAACAAGTCTAATACTCGTCTTTTGCTGCAGAGAGGGGCTCGTCCCAGTCACAGAGGGGCTCGTCCCGGCAGAGAGGGTCTAGTCCCGGCACAGAGGGGCTCGTCCCGGCAGAGAGGGGCTAGTCCCCGTCAGAGAGGGTCTAGTCCCCGGCAGAGAGGGGCTAGTCCCGGCAGAGAGGGGCTAGTCCCCGTCAGAGAGGGTCTAGTCCCCGGCAGAGAGGGGCTAGTCCCCGTCAGAGAGGGGCTCGTCCTGGCAGAGAGGGTCTAGTCCCGGCACAGAGGGGCTCGTCCCGGCAGAGAGGGTCTAGTCCCCGGCAGAGAGGGGCTAGTCCCCGTCAGAGAGGGTCTAGTCCCAGCAGAGAGGGTCTAGTCCCAGGCACAGAGGGGCTAGTCCCGGCAGAGAGGGGCTCGTCCCGGCAGAGAGGGGCTAGTCCCAGTCCAGAGGGGCTCGTCCCGGCACAGAGGGGCGTCCCGTTGACCCCATTGCTTCGTGGCAGGGGAGCTTCCTCGTCCCAGGACTATAGAAAACAAACACACTAATGAGAGCCAGAACTCTGACCCCTTTAACTCGGAGCCCCTCGGACGAGCTGGGCCGGGGCGGACGAACCGTGTGAGGGGTGAGGCCTGGTGCACGTGCCCCAGTGCATTATGGGACATATGGTCAGTCTAAACCGTCTCCATAGCAACAGTGTGATTAGTCTAATTTAGAGAAGAGGGAGGATTTTCTCTTCAGTTTGATCAGAGTAAAACAATGAGACTTAAATCTGATGAAACTGCGACGGCTCCAGGACGAGACATTTTAGACCCAACGAGTCAAACTGAGGAGTAAAGACTCGAGATTATTGTGAGAAGAAGCATCCAGAGCTGGAACAAGTACTCCATTTATTACTTAAGTAAAAGTACAGACACAGGAGCAAAAAAATACTCAAGTAAAAGTATCACATGAAAAAGACGACTTATGTAAAAGTAAATTCAGGTCCGCATTGACGTCTCTCGTCTCTCGTCCCCTCGTCTCTCGTCCCCTCGTCTCTTGTCTCTCGTCTCTTGTCCCCTCGTCCCCTCGTCTCTCGTCCCCTCGTCCTCCGTCTGTCTCTTGATTCTTCGTCACTTCTGCTCAAACACTTGAGATAAAAGTGAAAACCTCTAAACTCAGATCCCGACACTGTCAGACGGCCTTAAATTTCTCCTGAAACTCCCTGGATAAACTTTGTCCTCTGCTGCTTCCTGTCCGTCCTGCTCCACAAACAGATAAATCGTGAGCTCTAAATTAACCCGCGCGTGTAATGTCCCGCACGTCCTCCCCGACACGGGCGCTCTCTCGGCTGAGCGTCCCGGGTGAGCTGTAAAGAACGAGGCCAAGGACGGTCAGGCCTCAGCTCTGACCCGCTAACTGCTAACAGGAGCCACTCGGGCGTGATTTATGTGAGCCGTGTCCCGCTGTCCCCCCGACCCCCGACCGCCGCCCCCCGACCCGCCGCCCCCCGACCCGCCGCCCCCCGACCCGCCGCCCAGTGTCAGGTTCAGTCTGTGAATTCTCCGTTTGAGGTCAGATCTTTTTTCTGTCAACACTCGAGCGTCGTGTTCGAGCTTCAGACGAGAGTCAGAAGATGAACTCGGCTTTAAACGTGTTGAAGACATTTACACGACGAACATGAGGCTCAAACACGGAGATCAAACACGAGGCCCAAACATGAGGCCCAAACATGAGGCCCCAAACATGAGGCTCAAACATGAGGCCCAAACATGAGGCTCAAACATGAGGCCCAAACATGAGGCCCAAACACGGAGATCAAACACGAGGCCCAAACATGAGGCCCAAACACGAGGCCCAAACATGAGGCCCAAACATGAAGATCAACCACGAGGCCCAAACATGAGGCCCAAACATGAGGCCCAAACATGAGGCCCAAACACGAAGATCAAACATGAGGCCCAAACATGAGGCCCAAACACGAGGCCCAAACACGAGGCCCAAACATGAGGCCCAGACACGAGGCCCAAACATGAGGCCCAAACACAAAGATCAAACACGAGGCCCAAACACGAGGCCCAAACACGAGGCCCAGACACGAGGCCCAGACATGAGGTCCAAACACAAAGATCAAACACGAGGCCCAAACATGAGGCCCAAACATGAGGCCCAAACATGAGGCCCAAACATGAGGCCCAAACATGAGGCCCAGGTCAAAGTGAAGCTGAAGAGTGACGTTTTTCTCAGTAGCGCCCCCTCCTGTCTCTAAATCTAAACCCTGATGTTTCATTTAGATAAAATATTTAAAACAAACAGCTGCTCGTTTTATGACGTGTCCAGATGTGAAAAATTTCTTCTCCTGAAGCATCTCGTTACCGACGGTAACCAGCTCCACCTTTTACACAGATCTGCTGAAACGAAGCACTTCTGTTTTTTAATCTAATTAGAGAAAATGTCGAATCAAACGACACATTTGTAAAACGAGGCTCAAACTGTTTGAAATAAATTACCCACTTTGTGTGTTTGTTTGCCTCAGCTTCGGCTCTGGCTCCGATTCTCGGTCGAGTCTTTTACTTTCCTCTGATCTGATGGTTTTACTGAAGCTGAAACAGAGTTTGACTCTGGAGCTGAAGCTGGAACCTCAGTTATTTCTGCTAAAGCTAAAGCTCATATCCCTCTGTGTCCCTCTGTGTCCCTCTGCGTCCCTCTGTGTCCCTCTGTGTCCCTCTGTGTCCCTCTCCGTCCCTCTTTGTCTCTCTATGTCCCTCTGTGTCCCTCTGTGTCCCTCTTCGTCCCTCTCCGTCCCTCTGTGTCCCTCTGCGTCCCTCTGTGTCCCTCTCCGTCCCTCTGTGTCCCTCTGGTCTGTGTCCCTCTCCGTCCCTCTGTGTCCCTCTCTGTCCCTCTGTGTCCCTCTCTGTGTCCCTCTGTGTCCCTGTGTGTCCCTCTGGTCTGTGTCCCTCTCCGTCCCTCTGTGTCCCTCTGTGTCCCTCTCCGTCCCTCTGTGTCCCTCTGTGTCCCTCTATGTTCACCTGTGTCCCTCTGTGTCCCTCTGTGTCCCTCTATGTTCACCTGTGTCCCTCTGTGTCCCTCTGTGTCCCTCTCTGTCCCTCTGCGTCCCTCTGTGTCCCTCTCCGTCCCTCTCCGTCCCTCTGTGTCCCTCTGTGTCCCTCTCCGTCCCTCTCCGTCCCTCTGTGTCCCTCTCTGTCCCTCTGTGTCCCTCTGTGTCCCTCTGCGTCCCTCTGTGTCCCTCTGTGTCCCTCTCCGCCCCTCTCCGTCCCTCTGTGTCCCTCTGTGTCCCTCTGTGTCCCTCTCCGTCCCTCTCCGTCCCGCTGTGTCCCTCTCTGTCCCTCTGTGTTCCTCTGTGTCCCTCTGTGTCCCTCTGGTCTGTGTCCCTCTCCGTCCCTCTGTGTCCCTCTGTGTCCCTCTCCGTCCCTCTGTGTCCCTCTGTGTCCCTCTGCGTCCCTCTGTGTCCCTCTGTGTCCCTCTCTGTCCCTCTGTGTCCCTCTGTGTCCCTCTGTGTTCCTCTGTGTCCCTCTGCGTCCCTCTGTGTCCCTCTCCGTCCCTCTCCGTCCCTCTGTGTCCCTCTCTGTCCCTCTGTGTTCCTCTGTGTCCCTCTCCGTCCCTCTGTGTCCCTCTCCGTCCCTCTGTGTCCCTCTCTGTCCCTCTGTGTCCCTCTGTGTCCCTCTGTGTTCCTCTGTGTCCCTCTGTGTCCCTCTGGTCTGTGTCCCTCTCTCCGTCCCTCTGTGTTCTCTGTGTCCCTCTGTGTCCCTCTCCGTCCCTCTGTGTCCCTCTATGTCCCTCTGTGTCCCTCTGTGTCCCTCTCCGTCCCTCTGTGTCCCTCTCTGTCCCTCTGTGTCCCTCTGTGTCCCTCTCTGTCCCTCTGTGTCCCTCTGTGTCCCTCTGGTCTGTGTCCCTCTCCGTCCCTCTCCATCCCTCTGTGTCCCTCTGTGTCCCTCTGTGTCCCTCTCCGTCCCTCTGTGTCCCTCTGTGTCCCTCTCCGTCCCTCTCCGTCCCTCTCCGTCCCTCTCCGTCCCTCTGTGTCCCTCTCTGTCCCTCTGTGTCCCTCTGTGTCCCTCTGTGTTCCTCTGTGTCCCTCTGTGTCCCTCTGGTCTGTGTCCCTCTCCGTCCCTCTGTGTTCCTCTGTGTCCCTCTGTGTCCCTCTGTGTCCCTCTGTGTCCTCTCCGTCCTCTGTGTCCCTCTGTGTCCCTCTGTATCCCTCTGTGTCCCTCTCTGTCCCTCTCCGTCCCTCTGTGTCCCTCTGTGTCCCTCTGTGTCCCTCTGTGTCCCTCTCCGTCCCTCTGTGTCCCTCTGTGTCCCTCTGTGTCCCTCTCTGTCCCTCTGTGTCCCTCTCCATCCCTCTGTGTTCCTCTGTGTCCCTCTGTGTCCCTCTGTGTCCTCTGTGTCCCTCTGTGTCCCTCTCTGTCCCTCTCTGTCCCTCTGTGTCCCTCTCTATCCCTCTGTGTTCCTCTGTGTCCCTCTGTGTCCCTCTGTGTCCCTCTGTGTCCCTCTGTGTCCCTCTCCGTCCCTCTTTGTCTCTCTATGTCCCTCTGTGTCCCTCTGTGTCCTCTTCGTCCCTCTCCGTCCCTCTGTGTCCCTCTGCGTCCCTCTGTGTCCCTCTCCGTCCCTCTGTGTCCCTCTGGTCTGTGTCCCTCTCCGTCCCTCTGTGTCCCTCTCTGTCCCTCTGTGTCCTTCTGTGTTCCTCTGTGTCCCTCTGTGTCCCTCTGGTCTGTGTCCCTCTCCGTCCCTCTGTGTCCCTCTGTGTGTCCCTCTCCGTCCCTCTGTGTCCCTCTGTGTCCCTCTATGTTCACCTGTGTCCCTCTGTGTCCCTCTGTGTCCCTCTATGTTCACCTGTGTCCCTCTGTGTCCCTCTGTGTCCCTCTCTGTCCCTCTGCGTCCCTCTGTGTCCCTCTCCGTCCCTCTCCGTCCCTCTGTGTCCCTCTGTGTCCCTCTCCGTCCCTCTCCGTCCCTCTGTGTCCCTCTCTGTCCCTCTGTGTCCCTCTGTGTCCCTCTGTGTCCCCTCTGTGTCCCTCTGTGTCCCTCTCCGTCCCTCTCCTCCCGTCCTCTGTGTCCCTCTGTGTCCCTCTGTGTCCCTCTCCGTCCCTCTCCGTCCCGCTGTGTCCCTCTCTGTCCCTCTGTGTTCCTCTGTGTCCCTCTGTGTCCCTCTGGTCTGTGTCCCTCTCCGTCCCTCTGTGTCCCTCTGTGTCCCTCTCCGTCCCTCTGTGTCCCTCTGTGTCCCTCTGCGTCCCTCTGTGTCCCTCTGTGTCCCTCTCTGTCCCTCTCTGTCCCTCTGTGTCCCTCTGTGTCCTCTCTGTGTTCCTCTGTGTCCCTCTGCGTCCCTCTGTGTCCCTCTCCGTCCCTCTCCCTCTCCCTCTGTGTCCTCTCTGTCCCTCTGTGTTCCTCTGTGTCCCTCTCCGTCCCTCTGTGTCCCTCTCTGTCCCTCTGTGTCCCTCTGTGTCTCTCTGTGTTTCCTCTGTGTCCCTCTGTGTCCCTCTGGTCTGTGTCCCTCTCCGTCCCTCTCCGTCCCTCTGTGTTCCTCTGTGTCCCTCTGTGTCCCTCTCCGTCCCTCTGTGTCCCTCTATGTCCCTCTGTGTCCCTCTGTGTCCCTCTCCGTCCCTCTGTGTCCCTCTCTGTCCCTCTGTGTCCCTCTGTGTCCCTCTCCGTCCCTCTCCGTCCCTCTGTGTCCCTCTCTGTCCCTCTGTGTCCCTCTGTGTCCCTCTGGTCTGTGTCCCTCTCCGTCCCTCTCCGTCCCTCTGTGTCCCTCTGTGTCCCTCTCCGTCCCTCTGTGTCCCTCTGTGTCCCTCTCCGTCCCTCTCCGTCCCTCTCCGTCCCTCTCCGTCCCTCTGTGTCCCTCTCTGTCCCTCTGTGTCCCTCTGTGTCCCTCTGTGTTCCTCTGTGTCCCTCTGTGTCCCTCTGGTCTGTGTCCCTCTCCGTCCCTCTCCGTCCCTCTGTGTTCCTCTGTGTCCCTCTGTGTCCCTCTGTGTCCCTCTGTGTCCCTCTCCGTCCCTCTGTGTCCCTCTGTGTCTCTCTGTGTCCCTCTGTGTCCCTCTCTGTCCCTCTCCGTCCCTCTGTGTCCCTCTGTGTTCCTCTGTGTCCCTCTGTGTCCCTCTGTGTCCCTCTGTGTCCCTCTCCGTCCCTCTGTGTCCCTCTGTGTCCCTCTGTGTCCCTCTCTGTCCCTCTGTGTCCCTCTCCATCCCTCTGTGTTCCTCTGTGTCCCTCTGTGTCCCTCTGTGTTCCTCTGTGTCCCTCTGTGTCCCTCTCCGTCCCTCTCCGTCCCTCTCCGTCCCTCTCCGTCCCTCTCCGTCCACCTGTGTCCATCTTATCGTCTTTATCGACTCTACAAAGTGAAAAAAGGTGTTTTAAATGCTCCTGAGCGTGAAACTCGGGGCAGATGTGTCGTACACAGAAACACGCTGGTTATCGCATCAACAACTGCCTCCATCCAGCCGCTGTTTACGGGTCTGAGGCTGCAGGGAATTATGGGTAAAATGAACCGAGCCCAGTGTCAGGAGCATCACTGAAGCAGAGAGAAAAACATCACAACAACAGAAAAAAACATCAAAGTTTCACACTGCTGGAAACAGGCGCCACCTGCTGGTCTGGAATAGTCCACAGTGTGACATTAAACACGTCTGTCTCCATGGAAACAGTCAGGCGACACTACCGGACCAGGTCAGATCTGTGGAGAGGGCGTCAAACTCTGTGGAGAACATCTGAACAGGACACGGGAAAGTTCCACAGTGCGTCTTTAAGACGTCCTTCTGTGACATCATCAGTCGTGTTTCAAACAGCTGGAGTCGAGTTTCCTTTGTTCCCATGATGCTTTGCAGATCCTCACCTCATTAGATCAGGACGAGTCTCTCTGAGAAACACGACTTCACCAGAGATTAAACACAGAGAGAGACAGAGTGTCTCTGTGTCTCTGTGTCTCTGTGTCTCTGTCTCTGTGTCTCTGTGTCTCTGTCTCTCTCTGTCTCTGTGTCTCTGTGTCTCTCTGTGTCTCTGTCTCTGTGTCTCTCTGTGTCTCTCTCTGTCTCTGTCTCTGTCTCTCTGTCTCTGTCTCTCTGTCTCTGTGTCTCTCTGTGTCTCTGTCTCTCTGTGTCTCTGTCTCTGTGTCTCTGTGTCTCTCTGTCTCTGTCTCTCTGTCTCTGTGTCCTAGTGTCTCTCTGTGTCTCTGTGTCTCTGTGTCTCTCTGTCTCTGTCTCTGTCTCTCTCTGTCTCTGTGTCCTAGTCAGGTCCAGATGATTCGGAGAATCTTCAAAGTTTGTCGTTTGTTGTGAAATGCAGCTGAAGTGAAACGAGCCGTGAGTCGATAGAAACACGACAGACGAGGAAACAATGGAGTTTTTTTTGGTCCATGTAAAATCAAAGATTCAGATGTTTTTTCTGACGTAGTTTCATCAGATCATGTCACATCTGAGCGAGTCCAGCAGACGCCACCTGAGCCGCCTCACGCCGCGGTCAGTCAGGGTCTAAGTGACCTCATCACGTCTGTAGAACTGCACACAGAACCGCACAGACAGAACCGCACAGGTAGAACCGCACAGGTAGAACCGCACAGACAGAACCGCACAGGCAGAACCGCACAGACAGAACCACACAGGTAGAACCGCACAGGTAGAACCGCACAGGTAGAACTGCACAGGTAGAACCACACAGGTAGAACCGCACAGGTAGAACCGCACAGACAGAACCACACAGGTAGAACCGCACAGGTAGAACCGCACAGGTAGAACCACACAGACAGAACCGCACAGGTAGAACCGCACAGGTAGAACCGCACAAACAGAACCGCACAGGTAGAACCGCACAAACAGAACCGCACAGGTAGAACCGCACAGGTAGAACCGCACAGGTAGAACCACACAGGTAGAACCGCTCTGTATCACTACACCCTGAGCATCACCACGGCAACAGGTAAAAAAACTACTACTGTCATGAGGAACTAGCTTCAACTAAAACAGAGATAAAGAACATGCTCCACAGGATAAAGGTTTGAGATTAAACAGACAGGGCACATGTATGGCACATGTAGGGCACTTATGTATGGCACATGTATGGCACATGTATGGCACATGAAGGGCACTTGTATGGCACATGTATGGCACATGTAGGGCACTTGTATGGCACATGTATGGCACATGTAGGGCACTTGTATGGCACATGTATGGCACATGTATGGCACATGTAGGGCACTTGTATGGCACATGTAGGGCACATGTATGGCACATGTATGGCACATGTATGGCACATGTAGGGCACATGTAGGGCACTTGTATGGCACATGTAGGGCACATGTAGGGCACTTGTATGGCACATGTAGGGCACTTGTATGGCACATGTAGGGCACTTGTATGGCACATGTATGGCACATGTATGGCACATGTAGGGCACTTGTATGGCACATGTATGGCACATGTAGGGCACTTGTATGGCACATGTATGGCACATGTAGGGCACTTGTATGGCACATGTATGGCACATGTAGGGCACTTGTATGGCACATGTATGGCACATGTATGGCACATGTAGGGCACATGTATGGCACATGTATGGCACATGTAGGGCACTTGTATGGCACATGTAGGGCACATGTATGGCACATGTATGGCACATGTATGGCACATGTATGGCACATGTAGGGCACATGTTGGGCACTTGTAGTAGGGCACATGTTGGGCACTTGTATGGCACATGTAGGGCACATGTAGGGCACTTGTATGGCACATGTAGGGCACTTGTATGGCACATGTAGGGCACTTGTATGGCACATGTATGGCACATGTATGGCACATGAAGGGCACTTGTATGGCACATGTATGGCACATGTAGGGCACTTGTATGGCACATGTAAGGCACATGTAGGGCACATGTATGGCACATGTATGGCACATGTATGGCACTTGTATGGCACATGTATGGCACATGTAGGGCACTTGTATGGCACATGTAGGGCACATGTATGGCACATGTAGGGCACATGTAGGGCACATGTATGGCACTTGTATGGCACATGTAGGGCACATGTAGGGCACATGTATGGCACATGTAGGGCACTTGTATGGCACATGTATGGCACATGTAGGGCACATGTATGGTGGCAGGTGTAAAGGTCAAACGCTGTAGTGGCAGGTGTCGTGCTTCACTCTGTTTCTTAGTCCTGTATTTTTAGTTTTTAAGCCGCCATGTTTGTTTGGCTCTGATTGGCTCTGATTGGCTCTGATTGGCTCTGATTGGCTCTCATTGGCTCGTTAAAGGACCGACTGTGGCTCAGCTCCAAGGTTGGTGTTTCAAATCCTGCTCTCGACATAACCGTCATTTGTCAGTGCTCAGATCCACTGACTCACAGGTTGGTGGTGCAATTCCAGCTCCCACAGATGAAGGCTGCTGTTGTGTCCTTCACAGACACTTTCCCTCAGTGTCCGTGTGCTCTGGTGTGTGAAAGTGTGAATCGTTGATGTAAAACACTGTGAGCCTTGAAAGTGGGAAAGTGTTGTATAAAATGTGTCCGTTGACCAAAACACCTGCCTGATCTTTACTCCTGAACTCTCATTAGCTTCATAATGTTCAGCTGGTGAACGCTCAGTTGTTTTGTGATGCAGACTCCTGTGTTTTCTCTCGCGTGAGCGTTAGCCGCTTTGATTACACTAGTCTTAATGTGGACCGTAAGTGGACGCATGGATGAGCGTGCCCCCCGGAGCATGGTGGGATACACACTTGGGACCGCTCTGGGAACGTTACTGGAAACCATTAAAGAAACGAGACATTTCCGATCGGGAACAGTTTGAAAAATGGGTTGGGACTTCAGAAAAACGAGGCGCTCCGGGGCTGGGGTCGTTAAGAACATGATGGTGGACGGAGGCCTCTCTGAGTCCGGGGCGCGTGGCTTTAACTGCAGCTTTGCATGAGAACTTAGAGCGAGTCGTTTTTGTTTTAACTAGACCGACCCCCGTCGATAAACCGTCACCTCAGCTCCAAAATCAGCATCTGTCTGAGGCGGCGACAAGTTTCACCTTCAAAACGAGCCCGTTAACCCCCCACAGACGCTCACGCCACGATCCTCAAAAGAGCAGTGTTTGACTGATTGTATGAGGGCCAGGGACCTCAGAGGAAGACCAGGGACCAGGGACCTCAGAGGAAGGGACCAGGCCTCAGAGAAAGGACCAGGGACCTCAGAGGAAGACCAGGGACCAGGGACCTCAGAGGAAGGGACCAGGCCTCAGAGGAAGACCAGAGCAGTGAGAACGTGTCTCTGGTTTTGAGATGTTGTGAAATGAGGCGTTGGATGGGGAGCTGAGATGTGCGTCTGGAAACAATTGCCTGTGATATTTGCATGAGTGGATTAAAGCCATGACTCAAAAACATCAGGCTGTAACAATAACGACAAGCAAATTACATAAAGTCATATTTGACTCATTATAGAACTTTGCACAATATGTTAAAGCGGATGGAGCAAGTAGGGCCAAGTTTTATTGTGTTCAGGGCTGGGTCTTTGTTCCTGCAGAGATCCACAGATCAGATAGAAATGTGACGGTGATGGTGATTATACTAAAATGACAAACAAAACTACAGACTCATTTAGACAAGTATCAGCACTAAAAAGATCTCATAAAAAAGACAAAGTGAAAGCTTCCACCAACAGTCTCTGAATGGACTCGCTGAAAGACTCCAGCCTGTGGCTCAAGAGTCGGCTGTTTTATTGTCTCTGCTGCAGCGTAAAGACGATGCTCTGACTGTGCGGCGGATCCACGTCGAGCACAGATAAACTCGCCCTTATGTCACAGGGATTTATGTGGAGATTTCCTCTCAGGATTTTCATTATAATCTACAGACAAACCAGGTCTAAACCAGGACTAAACCAGGTCTAAACCAGGTCTAAACCAGGTCTAAACCAGGACTAAACCAGGACTAAACCAGGTCTAAAGCAGGTCTAAACCAGGTCTAAACCAGGACTAAACCAGGACTAAACCGGAACTAAACCGGGTCTAAACCGGGACTAAACTTGGTAAAACGTTTGTGAACAGCCTGGGAGCCTGGGTAAGATTTTCTACTTTGAACCTGACCCAGACTTCAGCAGATTAGCGCCCCCCAGAGGCCAGTGGTCCTAATGTCAGGCAGGTGCCTCTGTGTATCACACAATAAAGAACATAAAGTGAACTAGAAATGAACAGACCTGCAGACGTGTCTTTAATGTCCTTCACCTGTTTGAAATATTTCTACATTATATTAACGTGACTCTTGGAAACGATAAACTCGATGTTTCCATTTTGTTTATCTCCAAAAACGACTTTTTACAGTTTTAAAGCTCCGTGGGTCTGACCTCTCCACAGTGATGTTTGTTTCAGGAGCAGTTTTCGAAACTCCTTCAGATCAGTGCACAAACGCTCTACCAACTGAGCCACTGTCGGCCCAGATCTGATCCTTCCTTTGATATTTCAGTTTTAGTGCAGATCTCAGGATTCTGTGATGAGCAAAACACGGGACGGAATCAAAAGGAACGTCTCCCAAAGCTCGTAATAAGTCTACAGTGTCAGTGTCTTATGTCCGCTTCTCTATAAAAGTCAATCTGTGCGTGAGCCTGACGTGCCGTGTCTCCACAGAACTTGTGAATGGGTATGTGAGAGGTCAGAGGTCGCCTGTGTAGGACGACAGTGGCAGATTGATAGCTTCCACTGGCCCCGAGGCTCCGGGTCACATGTTTTCTGTGTTACACGCTTAGGCCGTCACACGAACACGCTCAGCGCCCGGCCACACCGCCCCGCCGTCCCAGAGACAGAGCGCCCAAACGAGGGGCTGACAAACGGCACAGAGAGCGGCCCCCGGGGGTCAGCGGGGAGAGGGACCGGGCTGATTAAGATGGAGGACAAAAGACATTGATCAGGAAAGAAACGGCGTCTGAGTTTGAGTAAAGCTGGAGTAGTGTTGCTGAGCGTCATTAATAACCATCAGGAACAGGGATGTGTAAGAGGAGGAAGAGTGGGACAGGAACGAAAGAATATGTGCTGTGAAAAACAAGAGAAGGAGTGAACCCCGAGGGGCGTCGGTCGACCCAAATCTGTGTCTGTAAAGTTATGACCTCTGACCCCTGTGGATCCTTCTGTTATAATTTACACATTTTAAATCTCAATATTCACCTAAAACCGCTTCAGGAAACAAACAAATCTTCCACTTCCACGTTAGAAAACTGTGGTCTCCAGTGGAGCCGACGTCGCCGTAAACGTCGTCACAACAAAGCGCCGCACGCTGCAGCGCCCCCTGTGGACAGAGCACAGCACAGCAGCACATTTTTACACATGGGACCAAAATGACGACGCGACGCTGCAGAATCCAACGAGTATCAACGATTAAGAAAATAAAACTGGAGAAGGAAGAGCGGACGTCACAGGGAGCGTGTCACAGTGGGCGGGGCACAGTGGACGTGTCACAGGGGGCGTGTCACAGGGGGCGTGTTACAGGTGGAGGTTAAACGGGGGCAGATCGACAAAATGGCGTCTTAAAAATAGTGGATTAAAGATTAAACTCAAACATGAATCTCTCCAAATAAAACTTCAGAGGCTCAACGAGAAGAAACGAGCAGAACCTGGAGAAACATCTGAAGAGTCTGTAGGACACGTCTGATGTGACAGGGTCAGGTCCAGAACAGGGTTGATATATTTGTCAGTATCGTAGTTTTGACTTAAGCCGACCCTCTGTGTTTTTACCTCTTGGACTTCTGCTGGCTCCAGTATTTATGACATTCCAGCTCCTTTTCCCTGTTTAAATCTGCTCCCTGTCGCAGTAATGAAGCCGTCAGAGTCTTTTGAAGAATGTTTTGCAGAGATGGAATTGGCAGGAGCAGGAGCAGGACAGGTCCAGTCAGGTGCACGTGAACAAAGACGCCATTGTTCAGTAAAAAAGCAGATAGTTAGTTTTACCATAAACCTCCTCTGGACGTTTTAAGAGGCGGCCCCATCCTGTGCATAAATATGAGATGTTTTTGAAGGACGTACCACTCCGGTCGACGGAGGGGAGATGTTTTTGAAGGACGTACCACTCCGGCCGGTGGATGGGTCCTAAATCACTGCAGAAGTGGCACAAAAGTAGTTGCTGATGGATGTTTTTTCCCCTGAGCCGCCGTAAGGTTCCAAGAACCTGTCTGATCGTCTTTGGACGAGATTTTCATTTCCAACTTGACCAGGTTCAAACATCTAAGAACAAATAAAACCATAAGAACATCAGGGGAAAGTGAGTATATACTACAGTACTTCATATAGTACTTCATAGAGTACTTCATATAGTACCTCGTACAGTACTTCATACAATATTTCATAGTGTACTTCAGACAGTACTTCATATAGTACTTCATATAGTACTTCATACAGTACTTCATATAGTACTTCATATAGTACTTCATACAGTACTTCATATAGTATTTCATATATTATTTCATAGTGTACTTCATACAGTACTTCATATAGTACTTCATATAGTACTTCATACAGTACTTCATATAGTACTTCATATAGTACTTCATACAGTACTTCATATAGTATTTCATATATTATTTCATAGTGTACTTCATACAGTATTTCAATTCAATTAAATTCAATTTATTTTTGTAGAGCCCAAAATCACGACAGCAGTCGCCTCTTAGGGCTGAACATGAGAGTTGATTAACCAACAGAATTAGAAAATCAACAGTGAAACAGAAACAGACAAGCAAATTAGAAACAGACAAGCAAATTGTTCCAGAACATCCCCTGTCCTTAGACCCTCCTTCTCCAAAGGAAAAACTCCAAAAACCCATTGGGAAAAGGAGAAACCTCGAGGAGAACCACAGTGAAGGAGAGATCCACTCCCATGGACGGACAGGCTGCAGATGTGTCCAGGACTAAGGCGCATCCAGTTCAAGTCTGTAGGGCCAGAGTCCATTCGGGCAAGAAGATCTAGAGTTCGGCCATCACCGGACGGTCAGGAGGGCATCTAGGGTCCAGCCATCACCAACGATCAGGAGGCGGTCAGCGGCCAGGCATCTGAAACAATTACACTCCCCAGAGGGGATTTCATATATAGTACTTCATATAGTACTTCATACAGTACTTCATATAGTACTTCATATAGTATTTCATGCAGTACTTCTTACAGTACTTCATACAGTATTTCATAGTGTACTTCGTACAGTACTTCATACTGACAGTGGCTCAGACCAAGTTCTGTCGTTGTGTCTTCACCCACATTGCCTAGTATGAAAGTGGAGTGTGTGTGATCGGTGGTGGTCAGAGGAGCCGATGCCGCAAACTGACATCCTTGCTTCCATCAGTCTGCCCCAGGGCAGCTGTGGCTACGGTGGAGGCTGTAGTGGAGGCTGAGATGGAGGCTGTGGAGGAGGGGATTGTGTTTGCAGTCTGTGCAGCTGTAGTCCTGTATGAGCGCCCCCTGCTGGTCGCTCACCTGTCACACACCTGTCACACACCTGTCACACACCTGTCGCACACCTGTCACTCACCTGTCACTCACCTGTCGCACACCTGTCACACACCTGTCACACACCTGTCGCACACCTGTCACTCACCTGTCGCACACCTGTCACACACCTGTCACTCACCTGTCACACACCTGTCACACACCTGTCACTCACCTGTCGCACACCTGTCGCACACCTGTCACACACCTGTCACACACCTGTCGCACACCTGTCACTCACCTGTCACTCACCTGTCGCACACCTGTCACACACCTGTCACACACCTGTCGCACACCTGTCACACACCTGTCACACACCTGTCACACACCTGTCACTCACCTGTCGCACACCTGTCACACACCTGTCACACACCTGTCACACACCTGTCACTCACCTGTCACTCACCTGTCGCACACCTGTCACACACCTGTCACACACCTGTCACTCACCTGTCACTCACCTGTCACACACCTGTCACACACCTGTCACACACCTGTCGCACACACCTGTCACTCACCTGTCACTCACCTGTCGCACACCTGTCACACACCTGTCACACACCTGTCGCACACCTGTCACACACCTGTCACACACCTGTCACTCACCTGTCGCACACCTGTCACACACCTGTCACACACACCTGTCACACACCTGTCACTCACCTGTCACTCACCTGTCGCACACCTGTCGCACACCTGTCACACACCTGTCACTCACCTGTCACACACCTGTCGCTCACCTGTCACTCACCTGTCACACACCTGTCACTCACCTGTCGCTCACCTGTCACACACATTCAGGATTTAAAATAATACTTCCTGTAAAGCGTCGCTGGTGATGAATGAAACATTTTATTTTAGTCTTTGACGTAATCACAGGCGACGGTTCGTTTTCTTGGGTCTCGTCCAGAACCTTCCGTGTCCGAATGTCCCCGACAGAGTCGAGTATTGAGGGGTCACACTTTTTTTTAGTGTTCTCCGAATGTCCAGCAGGTGAAAATGTAGCACACTTAAAATGTCTCAGTGCAGCAGTGTCCGATATAGACCACAATGCACTGCAAGAGCGGGAAAAATACCAGCACAGCGTCGCTTCTTAAACGACACGACTGAAGCAGGAGAAGCTCTGGTTTCTCTCTGTGGATCTGATTATGAAGAAAACTCTGAAATAAACATTTATGGTGTGAAGGTGCTAGCGTTAGCCACTTTAGCTCGAGCTGTTAACAGAGCGAGACTTTAAAGTCCGTTTACCTCAGATCCAGTTTGACACAAACGTGTGAGATTATTATTAGTCCATAAAGACTCATCCCAGTCCAGTCTGATCAGTATTTATGACACAAATCAGGTTTTATCTTAAACTTTAGACTTTTTCATCCAGAGTCACACGAGCTGAGCAGTGAGCTGTGTCCTCTGTGGAGTGAGGGGTCAGGGGGAGGAGACATTCAGACACAGCCTCAGATGCTATTCATGCTAATAATGCTAAATATGATGGTGTAATTTTGACCTCAGCACGTTTGAAATTCTGTTTCTGTAGAGATCACTGACAGACATGGCCTCTCTTTGTAGAAGGACATTTCAGGGACATAAATGTGATTAATCGTAACAGACGGGTCAGTCTTGGTTCATTTTGCTAACTTCATATGTACAAAAGAAGTTGAGAGGGTTTTTAGTATTTGAGTAACTCTGATTTAGATGAAAAATGTCTAAGAATTCTCATGTTCCACTTTAGAAATCCAGAGTTCCTCACTGTAAATGTTGTTCTGTCCATTTCTGAATGTGTGAATGTGAACCGGCCCAAGCATCACTCACCAAGTGTGTAGAGGCTCGTCAAACATCTCAGCCATCCTCTGACCCAGCAACCCGACCACGCGATTGGCCCAAATAAGGACGCCACCAATGGGATAAGGTGACGCGCTGACCCCTCCATAAAGTTCACACTGGGGCAAGTCTGCACCTGCCACTGGGACAAACTTCTACCACGGACAGCAACACCCTGTCCACTCTGAGGGTCAGGAGGAGCAAAGATCTGTCCACTCTGAGGGTCAGGAGGAGCAAAGACCTGTCCACTCTGAGGGTCAGGAGGAGCAAAGATCTGTCCACTCTGAGGGTCAGGAGGAGCAAAGATCTGTCCACTCTGAGGGTCAGGAGGAGCAAAGATCTGTCCACTCTGAGGGTCAGGAGGAGCAAAGACCCTCCACTCTGAGGGTCAGGAGGAGCAAAGATCTGTCCACTCTGAGGGTCAGGAGGAGCAAAGATCTGTCCACTCTGAGGTCAGGAGGAGCAAAGACTTCCACTCTGAGGGTCAGGAGGAGTAAAAACCTGTCCACTCTGAGGGTCAGGAGGAGCAAAGACCTGTCCCTTCTGAGGGTCAGGAGGAGCAAAGACCTGTCCACTCTGAGGGTCAGGAGGAGCAAAGATCTGTCCACTCTGAGGTCAGGAGGAGCAAAGACCTGTCCACTCTGAGGGTCAGAGGAGCAAAGACCTGTCCATGAGTGAGGGTCAGGAGGAGCAAAGATCTGTCCACTCTGAGGTCAGGAGGAGCAAAGATCTGTCCACTCTGAGGGTCAGGAGGAGTAAAGACCTGTCCACTCTGAGGGTCAGAAGGAGCAAAGACCTGTCCACTCTGAGGGTCAGGAGGAGCAAAGGAATGACCCTTCATGAATGACCCTCTGTGAGCGACCCTCCATGAGTGACCCTCCATGAAATTATGTTCACTTTGTGAATGACCCTTCGTGAGTGACCCTTCATGAATGACCCTTCATGAATGACCCTCCGTGAGTGACCCTTCGTGAGTGACCCTTCGTGAGTGAATGCTGAGGCCTCTTCACAGACCTGTGTGACAGAATACACTTCATCTCTCTTGTATAAATAGGTTTGTTTTCTGGTAAAAGTTGTAGAAAAGATGATGCCTTGGGTCTTTATGCCTGAAACAGACTGACACTGGACTGTCTTACTGGTCCTGGAGCTATTCTGAATTATATAATGAAAGTGAAGTCATATTTTTAGAGGGGATTAGTCTAAATGTCAGTCCTAAAGTCGTCCTGACCACAGGGTGTGTCCAAGTACCAACATCTCCTGTGAAACTCTGTGTGACGTCTCCGAAGGAACAGAGTCAGAGACAGAAAGAACAGAGTCAGAGACAGAAAGAACAGAGTCAGAGACAGAAAGAACAGAGTCAGACAGAAAGAACAGAGTCAGAGACAGAAAGAACAGAGTCAGAGACAGAAAGAACAGAGTCAGACAGAAAGAACAGAGACAGAGACAGAAAGAACAGAGTCAGAGACAGAAAGAACAGAGTCAGAGGAAGAAGAAGGACATGGGAGAGACTAAAACCATCAAATAATTAAATACCAGAACTAAGATGCACTGATATGATACTGATCAGGTTCTTAAAGCTAAAGTATCGGCATCAGTATCAGAGCAGAAAAAGCTGGATCGATGCATTTCAGAGCAGAAAAAGCTGGAGAGCATGTTAAGTTCAAACTACCAGCCCCCCTTTAAGTTCAAACTGTTAGCTCCTCCCACATGCTACTGTTAGCCCCTCCCACATACTACTGATAGCCCCTCCCACATGCTACTGTTAGCTCCTCCCACATTGCTACTGTTAGCCCCTCCCACATACTATTTTCCGTCTTGTCTTGGCCCATGGCACACTGCTGTTTTCTCATGGTCCTTGGACATACATTGTATAATTAGAGGCTGCTTCTATATGGTTCTCATTCACCAAAATCCATTTCATTGTTTAGGTGAAATCCTTCTGTATTTTATTCACATTTACCTGAACTTGAAAAGTGAGAGTGGAGTAAAGAACCTCTAATGAAAACCAGAGAAGCGTTTAAGCAGAGCCTGTTTATCCTTAGTATCCCATCATGCAACAGGAAAAATATGGTTTGAGGGCAGAGTGTTTATTTCTGTAGGAGGCGTATTGATCCTGATCATTTTTTATGCTGTGTGTCAGTTTAAGCCTCACCTTTCATGTAATCCTGCTGTTTACATCACATCTGCTGCACACGGCTCCAGTCACACTGCGTTTGCCGTCGGTCCGTCACATGATGGTGAGATCAGCCGGAGGCGTCGGCAGATCCATCACGTCTCTGTGACTCAGTGTCAGACGCCATGTTGGTTTGTTTACCTCAAACACACGGCAACGGACAGAGTTTGGCTTCAGATCAAATCAAACGCTGCAGATGGAGGTTGAGGTCTGAATGATCCTGCACAAAAACACCAGACCCGTCATTAGATGTAGTTTCATAACGTTGTTAGCATTAGCATTAGCTTTAAGACAAAAACACAGACTTTTGTAAACTCCTCAGGTGCAGTGCTTACATCATCGTAAAGGTCTTAACATAGAGTCTGTGATCATCCATCTGAAACCTGCTGTCCACATCTGATATTTAAATATTTATTTTAGCACGACTCAGCTCCTCACAGAGAGAGAAAGGAGCAGGAACAGCAGCTCTGCACTTTTTAAGAGAACCACAACTAGACGAGCTGCTCTGTGAAAAGGGCCTAAACGCAGATTATTGACATTTCCAAGAGGAATTATTGTAATTCAGCTTTGATTTGAAGAAACATCACAATTTTAGTTTTTTTGACAAAAGATTTGTTTAGAAATGTGACCAGCGTTATGAAATTAAACATACATCACATACATCACATAGATCACATAAATCACATAGATCACATAAACATGAACATAAATCACATACATCACATACATCACATAATCACATACATCACATAAATCACATACATCACATAAATCACATAAATCACATACATCACATGAATCACATAAATCACATACATCACATGAATAATATACATCACATAAATCACATACATCACATAAATCACATACATCACATACATCACATAAATCACATACATCACATAAATCACATACATCACATACATCACATAAATCACATACATCACATAAATCACATACATCACATACATCACATGGGTCACAACAAATCTCAATTCATCCACAAAATGTACAACTATTGTTTTATTTTATTTGTTTGTTTTATATATAATTAAAAATCATTATATAATCGATGACTTGATGAATGTGGACGTTGTAGATCGAGGATTCTAGATCACTGCGAGACGGAGTTAAAGACACATTCTCCAAGAATCATGGTCTGCATCATATTTGCCACATCGACGCCAAAGCACTTTCCAAATTAGAGCCGTTCTGAAGCTCTGCTGCACGTGAGCCGTGCAGATAAACAGAGACGCTCCATCGTTCTGTGGTTTGTGTCTGTTTTGTGTCTTTTGTCACATGGAGAAAGAGTTTGTACATCTCACTTTAAAGTCACGACGAGCGAGTAAAAACTGCCCATTACCTTTAAACAGCCACATGATTAGCTCCGTTAGCATTAGCATTTCATCTTAAACCCTTTGAGACTATTATTATTCTGCCATTAGACGGAGGAAGAAATAAACCAGAACAAGAAACAGGTGAGCTGAGGTCCCCAAGGTGACGACGAGTTTGAAGCACCTGCATGAAACATGGAAACATGGAAACAACATGATAATAGTGTAAAGCTGGTGTTTGAGTCGTGTTTGAGTCGTGTTTGAGTCGTGTTTGAGTCGTGTTTGAGTCGTGTTTGAGTCGTGTTTGAGTCGTGTTTGAGTCGTGTTTGAGTCGTGTTTGAGTCGTGTTTGAGTCGTGGCGGCGTGGACCGGTCAAACGGCCCGTGGGTTTGAAGGGCACCAAAGGATCGGGGTGAATTCTTTCCAGGGGTTAAGGCTGGAGTTTCCTCTGCAGTGGTCGCCCCACACGCTGTCTTCTGTTACAAATACACATATAAAGTAATACTAGAGGTACTTTAAAGTCACGCTGATTAGTGACTCTCCTCTCTGTTCTACATTTAAAGGCCCCGCCCCCTCGCTCCTTCTCCGCTCTAACGTGTTCCAGAGAGTCAAAACCAGAACCATATTTATGAATGAATAAGAAAAATAAAGATAAAAGAGCAGTTTTATCCCGTCAGAGACCACCATTCAACCCGGACCGGCACCGGACTCAGCCAGGACTCACAACACGCTCGTCACATTACCACCTCTAAAGACTCGCCGATCCGGCTCTTTCAGCTCCGATACCGGTTTAGATACTGTGACTGTATGTATCTGCCGACTGAGCCGATATGTGACATTTGCGGTCGCTGTCTGACAGGGGGCGTCGTTTTGGTCCCGGTCTGAGATCCAGGTTCTCGTCCAGAGAAAGTTGGAGGTTTCGTCACAGTTTTAAAAGAGGGAAAAACGTCCTGAGTCTGAAGTGTTCTGTGAGTGTCGACGTTTGAGACGCAGCTGAACCACGGACAGGTTTTCATTTCATTTTCATTCATTTCCTGTTGGATCTCAGTAAATATGTAAAGTCACGTAAATCATCTCTGGTGTTAAAGAAATTCATTAAACCAAAAGAGTTGAACCTGCTCTGAGTGTTAGCATTAGCGTTAGCATTAGCCACAGACGTCAGCGGTGTGGGTCCTCATTCTGGAAATACAGAGTGGTATCGGATCAGTGGTTTAGTCCGAGTACTCGCCAATACCTGGAAAAAGTGAAGTATCGGAGCTTTGGCCTATACCAGTATTTGTATCAGAATAAACCTAAATCTCATTCAGCTAAATGTCTTGTCTTTAATGCTTCGGTCATATCGTTCTTTCGTGTTTTGTTCACAAATCGCTGCCTTGATAAAATCTTCTGGACTGGACACAGGAACAGGCCTGAAAGTCCAGCAGGACGGGCCCTGTGAGTCCAGTAGGTGTTTTGTTCAGCAAATGTGCCTTGAGAGTCAGGAGGACAGGTCAGGAGGACAGATCAGGAGGACAGGTCAGCAGGACAGGTCAGGAGGAGTCGTCAGGAGGACACGTCAGGAGAGACAGGTCAGGAGGACAGATCAGGAGGACAGGTCAGGAGGACAGGTCAGGAGGACAGGTCAGGAGGACAGGTCAGGTACAGGCAGAGACCAGTAGGACGAGCTTCTTCATACGCAGCGTTCTGAAACTTTTACACTGCAGGTTTTACATGTTCTGATTTTAGATGTTCTGGTTTTGGATGTTCTGGTTTTATATCTTCTGGTTTTATATCTTCTGTTTTTGTAAGGTGTGAGCAGAGAACCCGAGCGTCTTAATCCCGGCTTCGTGCTTCATGCTTCGTGCTTCGTGCTTCGTGCTTCGTGCTTGTTTTTGAACCTGGGGTATTTCCTCAGAGCTGCGTTTGCACGTCTCAGATCTGCAGGTTTTGGGACGTTCTCATTGGTCCACAAACATGACCCTGGTCCTGACCTCCACATGACCCCAGAGCGACTGTGTCCCGACCCTGTAGACCACAGCGCCCCCTGCAGGTTCACACAGGCTCACAGCAGCAGGACTCAGACGTTTCTGCAGCTTTAATGAAGCTGATGTAAAACAAAATGATTTTAGTCCTGGTCAGATCCAGAAATATGACAAGTGTGTGTGTGTGTGTGTGTGTGTGTGTGTGTGTGTGTGTGTGTGTGTGTGTGTGTGTGTGTGTGTGTGTGTGTGTGTGTGTGTGTGTGTGTGTGTGTGTGTGTGTGTGTGTGTGTGTGTGTGTGTGTGTGTGTGAGTGGAGTGAGTGTGTGTGAGTGTGTGTGTTGGTGTGTCTGTGTGACATGTGACACAGATGTGTGTGATTCCTGACGATTCCTGAGAGAGGAGAGAGGAGGAGAGAGGAGGAGGAGTGTCCAGGGCAGACACTGTGTGAGGGTCGAGGGAAAAGTTCACACGACTCAGACTCTGACTCCTCGTTTCACTTGTTCTTTGTAATATTTTTATTTGTAACATTTTTATTTGTAACATATGAAGTGAGTCACAAATGAAAAGATCCGTTTGACACATGGTCGAGTTGATTCTTCGTTTCATAAAACGATGAGTTTAAACCATCACTGAAAATGTATTTATTAAAAATATTCATTAAATATATTTATAACATGTTTATAAAAGACAAACTCAGTATCTCACCTTCAGATAAAACTGACACATATATGTACAATACACAGTACACACAGAAGTACAGGACACACAGAAGTACAGGGTACACAGAAGTACAGTAATGTACCAGCACTGGCAGCGATGAGAAAATAGGATACACAGAAGTACAGGAACACGAAGTACAGTATACACGGCTGCTGTAGCCTCCACATGTGACAGGATACACACCAGAAGCTCTGTAGGTCAGAGAAGTACAGAGTACACAGACGCAGCTTACAGGATACACAGAAGTACAGTAATGTACAAGCACTGGCAGGAAGTGAAAATAGCTCACAGGGAACACATTTAGCCTCCACGCCCTGACCTCCGCCCCTGAGCTCCGCCCCTCCTCCCCATGAGCTCAAAACCTGAGCTCCGCCCCTGAGCTCCGCCCCTCCGCCCCTGACCTCCGACCCTCCGCCCCTGAGCTCCGCCCCAGAGCTCCGCCCCTGAGCTCCGCCCCTCCGCCCCTGATTTAGCCCCTCCGCCCCTGACCTCTGCCCCTGAGCTCCGACCCCGCCCCTGCCCCTGAGCTCCGCCCCTCCGCCCCTGACCTCCGCTGTGGGAACAGACCATCCCTCCATCATCTCAGCTGCACCTGTTACTGTGCAGAACTTCAGCAGCTCCCACTCCACTTTAACTATGAGACAGAGGAAAGAATCAGGAAATCACACTGTAGGATTTTTAAGGAATTTATTTGCAAATTATGGTGGAAAATAAGTGTTTGATCAGTAACAAAAGTTAATCTCAACACTTTGTCTTATTCCTGTTTTCTTCCCTTTATTGGCAGTGACAGACGTCAGAGGTTTTCTGTCTCCACCAGATTTTCACTGTCGTCTTCGTCCTGTTGCCTTTTTCCTCCAAACAAGTTGAGTTTTTATCAGAAAGTTGTATTTTGGTTTGATCTTCTGACATTGTCCCAGTCTCTTCTGGATCATCCAAATCCAAACTTGAGACGGGCCTGGACATGTCCTTAATCAGGGGGACACGTCTCTGCAGGATTTGAGTCCCTGGTCGTAGTGTGTTACTGATGGTGCCTTTGTTACTTTGGTCCCTCTGCAGGTCGTTCACTAGGTCCCCCGTGTGGTTCTGGGAGTTTTGCTCCTCGTTCTTGTGTCATTTTGACCCCACGGGGTGAGATCTTGTGGAGCCCCAGATGGAGGGAGATTATCAGTGTCTTTCTTCCATTTTCTAATAATTCTCCACAGTTGATTTGTTCACACGAGCTGCTCACCTGTTGCAGATTGAGTCTTCAGCCTGGTGCAGGTCACAGTTTTGTTTGTGGTTCCTTTGACGTGTCTTTGGTCTGGGCCATAGTGGAGTTTGGAGTGTGACTGTTTGAGGTTGTGGACAGGTGTCTTTTATACTGAGAACGAGTCAAACAGGAGCCATTAATACAGGGAACGAGTGGAGGACAGAGGAGGCTCTGAAACAACAAGAACACGTCTGAGAGAGACAAATCCTGCTGTTTGTAGGAGACAAAAATACTTATTTTACTTGTTCAGTCGGATGAATAAAGACTTTTTTGCCCCATTGTAAATGTTCAGCTTTTTTGGACAAGACATTTCACCAGGTCATGTCAGTGTGTGTTTTGTGTGTTTTGTGTCTGTTTTGTGTGTGTTTTGTGTGTGTTTTGTGTCTGTTTTGTGTGTTTTGTGTCTGTGTTTTGTGTGTGTTTTGTGTCTGTTTTGTGTATTTTGTGTCTGTTTTGTGTGTTTTGTGTGTGTTTTGTGTCTGTATTTTGTGTCTGTGTTTTGTGTGTGTTTTGTGTGTTTTGTGTCTGTGTTTTGTGTGTGTTTTGTGTGTGTTTTGTGTCTGTTGTGTGTGTTTTGTGTCTGTGTGTGTTTCGTGTTTCTCTTGTGTGTTTTGTGTTTCTTTTGTGTGTTTTGTGTGTTGTGTGTCTGTGTGTGATGTCAGGCCTGGTTTATGTCACACTTAAAGACAAAGTAGCAGATTTGTCTCGTCTTAAAACATGAAAAACAGAAGTGCTTCATTTTAAACAGTTTGCTGTGGTCCAAAGTTATTCCTCTTCTCACTTTATACTTTCTGAGCTAAATAATAATTCCTCACTGTAATAAGCACATGCTAACAGTGCACTTCCTGATAACGGGACAGTAAAAGTCGGTATAATCCGACGCAGATCCACAGACTCTGACCTGAGCTGCGTGTGAATCTGCACCGAGGCTTTTAAAGCTGCACTTTTCCAGTAGAACAGACGTTTTAAACGTCGTCACATCTGTCTCTGAATCGCTCTGATCTGAGAGTTAAACTTTACTCTCGGGGTTAGCTGCAGCTGCACGGTGGAGTTTGTGAGAGTTAGCATAAGAAAGATGTTTTGATTTGAGTCGATAAAAGTTTGTGCCGTGTCAGTGTCCAGGACGTTTTACTCGGGTCAGCGGCGCCCGCTGTGACACGAGCCTGAACCGGCCCTGACCTGATCCCGGTGAGTCACCTTCATCTGCCCCGTCCTGGAATCTCTCCTTCTGGGCTGTTTACTCCGCAGCATGTGTCCTCCAGGACCTGGAACAAACGCTGGAAAAACACCGAGCAGACGGAGATCAGCACAAGTTTAAGGGAAAGTCGTTTTGTTTAGAGCAGAGACACAACAGCTGCCGTGATCTGGACCAAACGCTCAGTGTGGAGTAAACATCAGGGGCCTAATGAGGAAGAAATGAACTCGAACCTGCAACCGGATTTACTCTGTGGGTTTATGCTCCAACATTTGTGATTGGGATTAAGAAAGATTTAAAGATTATAGGGAAATTATTAAGTAAATCCATCAGGAGGATGTTTACACGGCCAGAGGAAAATAAAAAAAGGTTAAACAGGAGCCGACACTTAGCGACGCTGTCAATCAAACCTGTTGCTAACGGAGCGACGTCGGGGACAGAAGGACCTGATGTGTCTGTTATTAATGTTCATATGTTGATTTACAGACACAGACGTGAAATAAAAACCCCAGGATCACGTAGAGGGTTAATATGAATTTAACATTTTTACTCCAAAATGTTTTTGTCGGTCACTTTTTGGTCCATTTTCCTGTCCACTTCCTGCAGCTACAGAGAGTTTTCATCAGTCCAGACTCTGATCTGCCTCGGCTATAACTCACAATCAGCTTCGTGCTGCACTTTCCTCTCGCTCCGCCCAAACTGCTCCATACAAATCACATTTTCTTTGTTTTGGACCGGCGCTCTCAGCGGTGGAGGGGCCGGTCCCCGGGCGTCTCGGCCTGCGCAGTATCGGGTTCTGATATATTCATCGGGTCTTTATTGTTCCCAGTGGTTCGGGTTAAACCGAACGGCTCCGTGTGGAGACCAGGGCGAGAGCAGCTCCGGGTCGACCCGCTTTGTTCTGAGGGAGCCCCATGTTTGTGCGACGTGTCACGTTGACTTCATCAAGCCTCTGAAACGCAGAAACACGATGGAGGCACAAGTATTTTTACTCTAGTATATAATATTTACCGAAGTTATATGTGTTACTCAAATATTTTGCAGTGTTGAGTCAAAGTGGATTAGAGGCAGTAAACGGCACATGGTCCTGGTCACGTTTTTATTTTAGACTCAAAGCTGCACATCGCTCCAGGGTTTTGTGTCTTGCCCAAGGACACGACGACAGCATTCATCTGTGAGAGCGGGATTCAAACTGCCAACCTTCTGCCTGAAAAGTCCCATAGTGCATTTGTTTCTGTGTGTGAGTCTGTTTAAATGCTCGAGCACGCAGCCAATTACAGAGCGGCTTGTTGGTTTTACAGGGCCCATAAAACACGTCCGTCACATTAGATCCACATTCTGCAGAGACTTTAGCGCCGCAGAACTCGCATTTTTCATGTCAGAATAAAAACACAAAATGTCCGAGAGCAGCACGTTTAAGGGGCACTCAGTGAAAAGTTGGTTTTGTGGTGATTGAGATCATTTTTGAAACGATTTCCCCGTCTCGGCTTAAGTATCCGGCTTAATGACAGACGCTGGCGACTGTCCAGCTCGGCAGAGGTCCAGCTGTACTTCAGATTGACAAAAATCTCAAGTCTTTTGGGGAAGACTCTCGAGATCTGGCTCCGAGTCAAACTTTGAAGAGCGACCGCACTCACAGGAAGCATTTTTTCTACATCCAAATCAAACACGAAGACAATGGGATGCACCGCTGTGGCCTCTGCCTCGGCCGAGCCCACAGCGTCTTATATAAGCTCTGTGTGTCCAGGACGCAGTTGTCTCGGAGTGCGGTTTGAAACTCGAGACGGGGCCGTGTCGGTCTCCTCGGAGGGACCGGCCCCAGTGAAGGACAAACCTGGTGCAACAGCAGAAGTGTCACATGTGTTCAGTTATTTGTGGTTTCCTATCTGTGTCGTATCAGAGCCTGAAGCTCAAGGTCTCAGCCTGAAGCCCCCACACACACGACCATCTGCACATCCAGGACCTGATGTGATTCTCCTCGACTTCAGGGAGGCGTGACCCAGCTCAGGATCTTTGTGTGTGATTTTGAAGCGACTCTGAGCTGCTCCGTCGTATCGTAACCACAGAACATCACCAATAAAACCGAGCGTCACTGTCAGTGTGACGGACACAGAGACGCCAGATACAAACTCAGGAAACAGGCAAAATCATTTAAACACGACTTTGTGAAACTGCAGCGTTCTCATCCACATGATCCATGAGAGTTTATCCTGCTCCAATAATGACGCCAGTCCACAGACCAGAGCTGTAAAGTCTCAAGTTTAAAAGTAAAAAGGTGAGAGTAGATCCTCATGCACATTTAGATCTACTGTCCAAACCTGCCTCCTGCTGTTTTCCACATTATTGCTGATTCACTTCTACATCAGGTTGTCACCACCTGAACTCAGCTTTTTAAAACTCTCCCTGAAAATAATTCAAACCCAGTGACCTGCACCAGTGACCTGCACCAGTGACCTGCACTCGTTCAACAGAAGAGGGAGAGAGGGGGGGAGGGAGACAGGGGGAGAGGGGGAGGGAGAGAGGGGGGGGGGGGGAGGGAGAGAGGGAGAGAGGGAGAGAGAGGGGGGGGGGAGAGAGGGAGAGAGGGGGGGGGAGAGGGGAGAGAGGGGGGGGGGGGGGGGAGAGGGAGAGAGGGGGGGGGGGGGAGGGAGGGAGGAGTCTTGTAGAGAGAGGGGGGCAGCTGAGAAGGGGGGAGACATGCGACAGGGGTCTTTCACGGGAGACAGGGGGAGGGAGGGGAGACAGAGTCTTGTAGATCTCCGCAGCTGAACTTGTCGACATGGCGACGGCGTCTTTCACGTCTCATTAAGGTAGAACAGGCCTGAGCCTCTGAGCCGTTTCCCATGATGCATTTCCCTGTTTCTCTGCTGAATATCTGCACTTTAGTCTAACTGTCCTGGGCTTATAGATGCAGTTAAGTGTTTAGAACATGATTCTGCTGTAGTTTGACTGTGATGGAGCAAACTGGACATGGGACTGGACACTGACCCAGGGACAGGACACATCAGGCTTCAGTCTCGCTGATTGTGAACATAAATGTGTAAACAATTTGGGCTCAGTGTTTTGACAAATGAAACTAGACGAGCCTTTTAAGTTTTACACTTTTGTTTTAAACAGGAGCCTTCACAGTTTTGTGAAAACTCAACTTTGGATCCGGGGTCCGTGGGTCTGTGGTTCTGTGGGTCTGTGGTTCTGGGGTCTGTTGTTCTGTGGGTCTGTGGTTCTGGGGGTCCCGTGGGTCTGTGGTTCTGTGGGTCTGTGGTTCTGTGGGGTCTGTGGTTCTGGGGGGGGTCCGTGGTTCTGTGGGTCTGTGGTTCTGGGGTCTGTGGTTCTGTGGGTCTGTGGTTTCTGGGGGTCCGTGGGTCTGTGGTTCTGTGGGTCTGTGGGTCTGTGGGTCTGTGGTTCTGTGGGTCTGTGGGTCTGTGGTTCACGTGGGTCTGTGGTTCTGTGGGTCTGTGGTTCTGGGGGTCTGTGGGTCTGTGGTCTGTGGTTCTGGGTCTGTGGGTCTGTGGGTCTGTGGGTCTGTGGGTCTGTGGGTCTGTGGTTCTGGGGGTCCGTGGTTCTGTGGGTCTGTGGTTCTGGGGGTCCGTGGTTTTGTGAGTCTGTGGTTCTGGGGGTCTGTGGTTCTGTGGGTCTGTGGTTCTGTGGGTCTGTGGTTCTGTGGGTCTGTGGGTCCGTGGTTCTGTTCACTGTGTGTCGGGGGAAGTGCGCCTCAGAAACATGGAGGTCATTATCTAAACTCTGGTGTCGACAGAACAGAGTGAAGTGGACCCTGTTTGTTTGGAACAATCACTTCAACATAAACTTAAACATGAACCGAGCTGCAGCTGTGTCTGGCTCAAGGGTTCCAGGGAAATGAGTCAAATCCTGTGGCATTATTATAACTCCCCTAATCAAATATTTAGTCCAAGGCAAAGGTAAAACTGTGGATTTAAACAACACACGGAGTGGGAGGGCATCAGGGCGTCAGGGCATCAGGGCATCAGGGCATCAGGGCATCAGGATGTACAGTGGGGGCAGGAAAGGTGTGTTTTAATTCACAGATTTAGGAGGTAATGAAGGTTTTGGACATTTGAGCTTCTGTTTAATGATCTGAGCAGCTACTTCTGATTCAAACCAAATCTAGTCACAGGATTGAATCTGTCGAACTATAATATATGAAAATGTAATGAACAAACCAAATGTGTGACCAGATCCGTCCTTTACCTGTAAGACTGGCACAAACTGGCCCCATTGTTCATATGGATGAGTGATATACTGCTTCCAAAAAACCTCTTATCAGAAGAAATGTCCCAGTGTGATTCAGGCTCAGCAGAGTCCAAACTGTCCAAGGGCGAGTTTCAGAGGGACGTGCTCCATAAGTGTCAATATTCACCCCCAAATGAGGGAGTAAACTGCACCAGTCCTGGACCTTTTACCCCCTATAAGACCCGGGCCTTTCACCCCCTGTAAAACCTCATTTACGTGAATCCCTCAGTTGCGTCAGACCTGGATCCATCTCACGTCGTATCGTTTCCTTCAGTTTTTGGAACTCGTAATATTTTGTGAGCTGTGTTTTCAGAGTCGCTGCTGTGAAGTTTTTGGTGTGGTTCTTGTTGCCAGTGCTCACAGTTTAAAGGCCAGACAATACACCACACAGTGAACCAGAGACCCCCGCAGAGCACAGGCTCACTCTCACATGCTAGCTCTGTGTTCATGCTAGCTCTGTGTTCATGCTAGCTCTGTGTTCATGCTAGCTCTGTGTTCATGCTAGCTTTACGTCGATGCTAGCTCTGCAGTCCCTGTTTGGTGCTAATCTTCAGTGGGATTTATGGCTCTCTCTGTTTGTTTTCACAGGACCTCCGGGAAAACGAGGACGCATCGGACGAAGAGGCGAACCCGGTAAGCCCCGCCCCCAAATCACTGCGTTTATTTGTGCTGTGTGCTGTGTGCATCGCTCCGCCCCCTGCCCCTCACTGACCTCTACATCCTCCTCTGGACGTGACCTCGAAATCTATTTACTCCAAAAAGTTTGAGTTTTGACTCTTGGCAGAAAAAAAATTAAAGAAAATAAAACAAAACATGTGAAAAATGTGGAGAAGCAAAGGTCAGTGCAGGATTAATCTGATAATACGAGACAAATGTAAACCACTAAAACTCTGCTGCTGCTGATTAGTCAGAGGTACAACAAGGAAAAGTAGTAAAGTACTGTATTATGTACATATTTATTTATATTTAACATGTTCGTAATTTGAATAAAAATAAAAAATATAAAAAATAAAAACAAATAGAAAAAAATATTCAGTTGTTTCTGTCGAACAAAATGCTGTAAAATCCCCTCGTGAGAAGACTCAAAATCTGCACAAAATACTTTTTACTCTGACTACATTTTGAAGCAGGTACTTTGATACTTTTACTTCAGTAGATTTTTCCATGTGACACTTTTACTGGAGTATTTTTGTCCCTGTATCTTTACTTTTACTTAAGTAACAAACCTGAGTCTGACCTGTGGGCGGATCAGGTGGTCCGTGGCCCCGCCCCCTCCCCAGTCGAGCCGACATGGCGCTAACCTTGACCATGTGGTCGTGCTAACGTGGTCCAGATGTGCGTCGCTCTTCGGCTGAGCGGTAGCAGCTGCAGCGCTACACGGCTAATGAGATTCTCTCGTGCCAAAATCGTTACCAAAGACAAAACCAGAGGCGTTTTCTGCTCGTCCAAAACCACGAGACGAGCCTCAGATTCACGAGGATCTTCAGACACAACGACGTTTAGTTTGGTTCATCTCTGAGTCGTTGAACGTGACGCTGCAGAGTCACGATGTGTCTCATGTGGGAACGAGCAGAGACTCAGACTCGGGAGCTGACTCAAGCTCAGATCACTGTTTTATTGTTGGGTTAAATTTATCCGTGTTGTTTTAATTTGTTTTTAAATCTCCTCAAACTGTTTCTTTTCTTTGGCTCAGGTTCTTCACTAAACTTCATCCAGTGACAGAGTTAATTCTTCTGCTGTGGATTTAAACACTTTTATATTAGATCTGGGGTCATGTTCTAGGTGTTTCACTGTAAACTTTTCTATTGGAGGTTAAACTTCTGCATCTCTGTGGAGACGAGTTACTGGTCAGATCCGTGGAGCTGCGTGGCTCTGGCTGCTTGAATAAAACACGTGTCATAGTTCCAGTAGGTTTACGTCACGCCGCTGCTGTGACTCGGATCATGTGAGCGGCGAGTCTGACTCACCTGACATGAAATACAGAGGTGAGATTTACAAGCCGCGTCTATGAATCAGTGAGACACTCCACATTCTGCTCAGAGTCTGTGGAAAGTAAAACTGTATAAAGTCTTTGGCGATACCTGTCCCACGGCTGTTTAAAGGGGAGGTGTGTTTTGTGTTTGCCAGACTGGTGCCAGACGACGGCGAGCGGCTCCAGACTTTCTGTTATCGTCAACAAAATTAAAGAAGCACTTAGGCACATGTTCAGATAACTTCCTGTTTTGTGGCTGTCGTCAGGTAACACTGCGATGGCCTTAAAGGAGACGAGAGAAGAAGAGAACAGAGAGCCATAAAGAGCCGTAAAGAGCCATAAAGAGCCATAAAGAACCATAAAGAGCCGTAAAGAACCTTAAAAAACCTTAAAGAGCCTTAAAGAACCTAAAGATCCTTAAAGAACCTTAAAGATCTATAAAGAGACGTGTCCTGCAGGATCAGACTCCTCGGAGCTTTGATCCAGGTCATAACTGTTTGTTCTTCTGATTCACTCAAACTTTGAGAGTTAATCTTGTTTTTTGAGTTCTCTCTTTTTACTCCATCGCTCAGATCTGCCTCGTTTTCACCGATACAAACCACTTCTGCTTCTGGACGTCTGCAGTTTTATCGTCTTAACTGGTGAAACTCGTAGGATTTTGGGTCAAACCTGCTGCTCGTGTGACGGGCCGAGGCTGGTCCATGACAGCAGCACGTTTACTACTGTCCTCTTCATCCTCCTCTTCATCCTCCCAACACAGCTCCAACCGCAGCTCCAACCGCAGCTCCAACCGCAGCTCCAACACATCTCCAACCGCAGCTCCAACCACAGCTCCAACCACAGCTCCAACACAGCTCCAACCACAGCTCCAACCACAGCTCCAACCACAGCTCCAACCACAGCTCCAACCGCAGCTCCAACCACAGCTCCAACCACAGCTCCAACACAGCTCCAACACAGCTCCAACCACAGCTCCAACCACAGCTCCAACCGCAGCTCCAACCGCAGCTCCAACCACAGCTCCAACCACAGCTCCAGCTCCACAAATCTGCCACGAGCAGCAGAACTTCTGTTAGTCTGACCCAGTTTCGTGGTAAAGTCTTGGAGATGTTTGGTCCAGTCTTTTCTGGAGGATTAGTTTAGTTTAGAGCGTCTGATTCTGGTTTTACGGCGGCGTGGTTCTACTGAGCTCTGTGTGATTGTGTTTACTGTTCAGAGACTCGTCTTGTTGAACTTAACATTCTCACGTTGCACGTCTGGTTTACGCTGAAGAATCTGTTGCACAATGATGTCCTTCTGTGAGACCGAAGAGGGTTTCCCAATAAACAAACAAATACAAACAAATACAAACACTCACAGACAGACTGGGGACGAGAAAAACAGCTTTAAAAAGACCACGGCCTTTAAAGACACACTCTGTAACTTTTCTGATGGAGCGTCTGCCACACAGACAAACATGTGTTTAAATAGAAGGTGATATAGAAACACACAGTCTGCACATTTATAGTCTGTGGTCTCCATGGAGATGTGATCACTGCCTGTAATGTCCCACAGTATGGCATTAAACTTCTATATGGATGTGTCAGATCTGTGGAGAGGTGACCTCACTCACACGGCAGGTTTTTATATCGAAAAATACACTTGTAATTGGATAAACACAAATCTGAGTTTTATTCTACTGTTCTACAATAATCAAAGGCTTCAGCTTCTGTCTTCGTTTTAGAAAACCCCTGAAGAGATTAAAAGTATTGTCACGATTCCCAAACCAGCTCGAAAACTCACAGCTCTGCACATTCTGTGTTTGACCTGTTCAGAACATTTCCTGTTTACTCCCGTCTCCAAACTAAAACCAAACTAAAGCCAAACTAAAACCAAACTTAACCCAAACCAAAGCCAAACCAAACCCAAACTAAACCCAAACTAAACCCAAACTAAACCCAAACTAAACCCAAACCAAAGCCAAACTAAAACCAAACCAAAGCCGAACCAAAGGATCTATGAGTGGACCGACTTTCCCTTTCATTTTTGGAGACATCGTTATGTTTGGAGGAAAAAGGGTGAAACTTGCACACAAAATGGGTCTGAAATGGACAATGACCTGAAGCACACGGCCAAACTGGTGACAAAGAGGCTTAAGGATAACAAAAAGGCTTAAGGATAATAAAGAGGCTTAAGGATAACAAAGAGGCTTAAGGATAACAAAGAGGCTTAAGGATAACAAAGTCGACGTTTTGGAGTGACCATCACAAATCCCTGATCTCAGTCCTATTGAAAATATATGAACAGACCTGAACTTGTCTGAGTTATACCAGTTCTGTTTTGACGAGTGGGATAAAACTCTCATGAACTATTGTGAGAAGTTTGTGGAAGGAAATACAAAACATTTGACCCAAGTCACACAGTTTAAAGACAATAGAACAAACACTAATGAGATGTATGTAAACTTCTGACATTAAAAAGTCATGAAACATTGTCTTAAAAATCCTTCTCTCATTATTCTGGCATTTAACCAATATAAATAATTTTGTTAATTGTAATGGACCTAAATATTTCATGTCAGACACTGAGAAAAAAAAAGACTATGTGTTTTTACGTCGAGTATGTAAACTTGTGGTTCCAGCTGGATGTGTGGGCCGATTTATTCACAAACACAAACCACAGTCGCTGTTTCTGATTAAGACAAAATGTGTCGTAAGAATCAAAACATTAAGACTTTGATTTAAGCTCCAATAAAACGACGCGTGAAAGTTTCATTACTGATAATTAAGATAAATCTGTGTTTTATGACATTAACGAACAATTGAATTCAGACAGAAACGATGAACAACCAACCCGCCCAACTGACAACCCGCCCATGAACCAACCCGTCCACCAGCCCGCCAGCACTCTAACCCACCAAGCCACCAACCCACCCACCAACCAACCCAACAAAAAACCCACCCAACAACCCACCCAGCCACCATACAACCTATCCACTAATCCGCGCGCCAACACAGCAACCCACCCACCAACCAACCTGTCCACCAACCAACCCGCCCAATAGACAACCTGCCCACCAAACCAACCACCCGCCAACCCACCCAACAGCTCACCAACACGCCAACGGCCCCAACCAACCCACCCAACAGACAACCCGCCCACGAACCAACTCGCCCACCAACCAACCCACCCAACAGACAACCCGCCCACGAACCAACTCGCCCACCAACCAACCCGCCAACAGACAACCCGCCCACCAACCAACCCGCCCACCAGCCCACCAGCACTCTAACCCACCAATCCACCAACCCACCCAACAGACAACCCATCCACCAGCACGCCAACACGTCAACAGCCACCGACCAACCCACCTGCCAACCCACCCACCAACCAACCCACCCAATAGATAACCTGCCAACCCGCCCATCCACCAACCAAACCACCCACCAGCTCGCCAACACGCCAACCCACCTACAAACTAACCAACCAACCAACCAACCCACCCAACAGATAACCTGCCAACCCGCCCGCCAACACGCCAACAGCCACCGACCAACCCACCCGCCAACCCCCCCATCAACCAACCCACCCAACAGACAACCTGCCAACCTGCCCACTAACACGCCAACCTGCCCACCAACCATCCCGCTCACCAACCAACCTGCCGACCTGCCGCCAACACTCAGTCTGTTCAGTCTGTTATTTTCTGCTGAAGTTCCTTGATTCTTCATAAAGTTTGATCATAAACACAGTGGTGAGGCTCTGACCTCTGACCTCTGACCTCTTCTGGGGTCACTCTTAATCTGGTCCAAACATGTTTAAAGGAGCAGTTTGTGTTTTAATCTGAAACTCGGGTCTGTATCTCTCGTGTTCTTCTAACGAGCTGCGTCTTAATGACACCGTCCTCCTCGACACTCCCCTCGCTCCGATACACAAACCAGACGCACATTTGACTTGTGTTTCGTGTCAAACGGCTCTTTTCTGGTTCTGTTTTATTGAGTACGAGGCCTGTTCGCTGCCAGCCTCTTTTGGATCGCACACAAGAGTAAACAAATATAAACGTTCACATCGTTTCTAATCCTACGGCTTTAATACGACTCCCAGATGGTGCGAGCGCAGGAGCGATGTCAGTTTTATTACTGTGTTAGTGTTTGAGCTTATTAAAACGTTTCACATGTAAATGAGACGGATGTGACAGAGGAACGGCTCAAAACACTGTGGAACATGTCCCCTGTCCCCCTGGAGTCGTCCCCCTGGGGCCCCCCGATGGGGGGCCCCAGGGGGACGACTCCGGTGGGACAGGGGACATACAGCACAAAAAAAAAAATCATAAAACTGTATAAATTCACCTGTTTTTAAAGGAAACTTACTGCCCCTCGCCCCCGTGTGTGTGGTTCTTCATGTAAAGATCTTTAAGTCTCTAAATGCTCTATAAAAATGTGAATTAAAAAAACAAAAAACACGACTGTCGAGCAGGTCATGAACGACACGACGAGAATCATGTGTTTTAATCGAAACACGCCGCCGCCGCTTTAAAGATTCAGACAAACACTGAGCTTTGTGTGTTTTTGTCTCATGTGGATCCAGTGTCTCCAGAGAAAAGAACCACAAACCAGGTCGAAACTCGAGAGTTTAAAAGACAAACTGTCCCAAAGAATCTGTCTCTTTATTTAAACAGAGAAGCCCAGAGAGAGCACCTCTTCAGGCTCTCTTTAGGCTCTCTTTAGGCTCTCTTTAGGCTCTCTTTAGGCTCTCTTAAGGCTCTTTTTAGGCCCTCTTTAGGCCCTCTTTAGGCTCTCTTTAGGCTCTCTTTAGACTCTGTTTAGGCTCTCTTTAGACTCTCTTGTGGCTCTCTTTAGGCCCTCTTTAGGCTCTCTTGAGGCTCTCTTTAGACTCTCTTGTGGCTCTCTTTAGGCCCTCTTTAGGCTCTCTTTAGGCTCTCTTTAGACTCTCTTTAGACTCTCTTTAGACTCTCTTTAGACTCTCTTTAGACTCTCTTTAGACTCTCTTTAGGCTCTCTTTAGACTCTCTTTAGACTCTCTTTAGACTCTCTTTAGACTCTCTTTAGACTCTCTTTAGGCTCTCTTTAGGCTCTCTTTAGACTCTCTTTAGACTCTCTTTAGACTCTCTTTAGACTCTCTTTAGGCTCTCTCTCTTTTTAGGCTCTCTTTAGGCTCTCTTTAGACTCTCTTTAGGCTCTCTTTAGACTCTCTTTAGGCTCTCTTTAGACTCTCTTTAGGCTCTCTTCTCTTTTAGGCTCTCTTTAGGCTCTCTTTAGACTCTCTTTAGGCTCTCTTTAGGCTCTCTTTAGGCTCTCTTTAGGCTCTCTCTCTCTTTAGGCTCTCTTTAGGCTTTAGGCTCTCTTAGGCTCTCTTTAGACTCTCTTTAGACTCTCTTTAGACTCTCTTTTAGACTCTCTTTAGGCTCTCTTTAGGCTCTCTCTTTTAGGCTCTCTTTAGACTCTCTTTAGACTCTCTTTAGGCTCTCTTTAGGCTCTTTAGGCTCTTTAGGCTTCTTTAGGCTCTCTTTAGGCTCTCTCTTAGACTCTCTTTAGGCTCTCTTTAGGCTCTCTTTAGGCTCTCTTTAGACTTCTCTTTAGGCTCTCTTTAGACTCTCTTTAGGCTCTCTTTAGGCTCTCTTTAGGCTCTCTTTAGGCTCTCTTAGGCTCTCTTTAGGCTCTCTTTAGGCTCTTTAGACTCTCTTTAGGCTCTCTTTAGACTCTCTTTAGGCTCTCTTCTTTAGGCTCTCTTTAGGCTCTCTTTAGGCTTTAGACTCTCTTTAGCTCTCTTTAGGCTCTCTCTCTTTTAGGCTCTCTTTAGACTTCTTTAGGCTCTCTTCTTTAGGCTCTTTAGACTCTTTTAGGCTCTCTTTAGACTCTCTTTAGACTCTCTTTAGGCTCTCTTTAGGCTCTCTTTAGACTCTCTTTAGGCTCTCTTTAGGCTCTCTTTAGGCTCTCTTTAGGCTCTCTTTAGACTCTCTTTAGGCTCTCTTTAGACTCTCTTTAGGCTCTCTTTTTAGACTCTCTTTAGGCTCTCTCTCTTTAGGCTCTCTTTAGGCTCTCTTTAGGCTCTCTTAGGCTCTCTTTAGACTCTCTTTAGACTCTTTAGACTCTCTTTAGAGACTCTCTTTAGCTCTTTAGGCTCTCTTTAGACTCTCTTTAGACTCTCTTTAGGCTCTCTTTAGACTCTCTTTAGGCTCTCTTTAGACTCTCTTTAGGCTCTCTTTAGGCTCTCTTTAGACTCTCTTTAGGCTCTCTTTAGGCTCTCTTTAGGCTCTCTTTAGGCTCTCTTTAGGCTCTCTTTAGACTCTCTTTAGGCTCTCTTTAGGCTCTCTTTAGACTCTCTTTAGGCTCTCTTTAGGCTCTCTTTAGGCTCTCTTTAGACTCTCTTTAGGCTCTCTTTAGACTCTCTTTAGGCTCTCTTTAGAGACTCTCTTTAGGCTCTCTTTAGGCTCTCTTTAGGCTCTCTTTAGACTCTCTTTAGGCTCTCTTTAGGCTCTCTTTAGGCTCTCTTAGACTCTCTTTAGGCTCTCTTTAGGCTCTCTTTAGGCTCTCTTTAGACTCTCTTTAGACTCTCTTTAGGCTCTCTTTAGGCTCTCTTTAGACTCTCTTTAGGCTCTCTTTAGACTCTCTTTAGGCTCTCTTTAGACTCTCTTTAGACTCTCTTTAGGCTCTCTTTAGACTCTCTTTAGGCTCTCTCTCTCTTTAGGCTCTCTTCAGACTCTCTTTAGCTCTCTTTAGGCTCTCTTTAGACTCTCTTTAGGCTCTCTTTAGGCTCTCTTTAGGCTCTCTTTAGGCTCTCTTTAGACTCTCTTCTCTTTAGGCTCTCTTTAGGCTCTTTAGACTCTCTTTAGACTCTCTTTAGGCTCTCTTTAGGCTCTCTTTAGGCTCTCTTTAGACTCTCTTTAGGCTCTCTTTAGGCTCTCTTTAGGCTCTCTTTAGGCTCTCTTTAGGCTCTCTTTAGGCTCTCTTTAGGCTCTCTTTAGGCTCTCTTTAGACTCTCTTTAGGCTCTCTTTAGACTCTCTTTAGACTCTCTTTAGGCTCTCTTTAGACTCTTTAGACTCTCTTTAGGCTCTCTTTAGACTCTCTTTAGGCTCTCTTTAGACTCTCTTCAGGCTCTCTTTAGGCTCTCTTTAGGCTCTCTTTAGGCTCTCTTTAGGCTCTCTTTAGACTCTCTTTAGGCTCTCTTTAGACTCTCTTTAGCTCTCTTTTAGGCTCTCTTTAGGCTCTCTTTAGGGCTCTCTTTAGGCTCTTTAGGCTCTTTAGGCTCTCTTTAGGCTCTCTTTAGGCTCTCTTTAGACTCTCTTGTGGCTCTCTTTAGGCTCTCTTTAGACTCTCTTCAGGCTCTCTTTAGGCTCTCTTTAGGCTCTCTTTAGGCTCTCTTTAGGCTCTCTTTAGGCTCTCTTTAGACTCTCTTCAGGCTCTCTTTAGGCTCTCTTTAGGCTCTCTTTAGACTCTCTTTAGGCTCTCTTTAGACTCTCTTTAGGCTCTCTTTAGGCTCTCTTTAGACTCTTTAGACTCTCTTTAGACTCTCTTTAGACTCTCTTTAGGCTCTCTTTAGACTCTTTAGACTCTCTTTAGGCTCTCTTCAGACTCTTTAGACTCTCTTCAGGCTCTCTTTAGGCTCTCTTTAGGCTCTCTTTAGGCTCTCTTTAGGCTCTGTTCATGTCCATATAAACATATTAAACTGCAGCAGGAGTTTGTGTAAAAGTTCGTTAACAGATCATTAAGTTCTGATCGTGTCACTGAAGTCTCCAGTTTTTCTTGTTTTTGGATCTTCTTCTGTTTTTTTATGAAGTAAAACATCCCAAAGCCTCTTCCTCGCCTCAGCTCAGATGCGGCTCGTCTTTAGCCTCGTGCATCATGTGATCTGGGATTAAATGTTCTGTATCAGTGATGAACGAGCAGGTGAAGGATTCTGGGAGTTTGTGAAGTCTTTACATGTACACTTACTACATAAACATTTACAGATACATTTATACATTTATACATTTATACATTCATACAGAGCTCTTCTCTCCCTCTCGCCGTCGTCCAGCTCAAACGTGGATAATTATGTCATAATGATTTATATCTTTAATTACACATCACGTGTTTTGGTCAAACTGTGGCTCCAAAGGAAATTTAGAACATGCAAAAACAGGCAGATGGGGGATGAAATACTCAAGTTTGTTACTTAAGTAAAAGTACAGGTACAGAGGTAAAAAGTGTCACATTTACTCACAAAAAAGTATTTAAGAACCTGTTAAAAATGTACTTTTGGAGTAAAAAGTAACAGTGTTGTTCATTTGTGTTAAATGCAGAGACACAGATGAAAATGAGACATGTTTTGGTCAAATCTCTGAGTTTTTCTCCTGAGTTTCCGGCTCAGACGTGTGTGAACATGTGAACAGAACCTCGCTGTTTCTTTCTAACCGTGTTTCCTCTGTTCCAGGTCCTCCTGTAAGTACCACATCTCCTCCACCTCCACCTCGTCCAGGTTGTATCCGAGTGAATTGTTCCGGAGCCGCTCGTTTGCTCTTTGGCCTGAGCGCTTTGACACATGTAGAGGACTCAAAGAGCGTCCCGTCTGCTCGGCTGTAAAACCAGATTCATTCACGCACACAAACCTGTCACTCTCACGGCCCGAGGACCACCACGGAGCAACGAGCGGCAAATGGGCCTCTGTGATGCTAACCTCCGCTAACACTGCCCATAAAACCAAATGAGAAGCAGTATTTTTCATATTCTCACATAAACATGTAAACAATTGTCTCAACTGCCTCATTCGCTCTGGTCATCACAGAACTTTAGTTTAGAATCCGAATAAAACACAGTGATGATTCTTTTATATAAAGTCAGACACATGTGGCACAAATCAGATATGCAGAATTGGGTCAGAAAGTCCATGCCCCGGAAACATGTAGCTGGGCCGGTGTTTAATGGCAAACGATCCCGGCAGGTGGCGTCTTCTGATGAACCATGAAACGATGCAGATAAACCTCTCCCCGTCATAAACATTCAAAGCATTTTTTGTCACTTGGGAAGTTCTAACCTCATGATGCTACGAAGCTCTGAGAAGAAGATAGGACAGCTGCTGTGGTCCAGTATGGTCCACTACGGTCCACTACGGTCCAGTATGGTCCACTACGGTCCACTACGGTCCAGTATGGTCCACTACAGTCCAGTATGGTCCACTACGGTCCACTACGGTCCAGTATGGTCCACTACGGTCCAGTATGGTCCACTACGGTCCACTACGGTCCACTACGGTCCAGTATGGTCCACTACGGTCCACTACAGTCCAGTATGGTCCACTATGGTCCACTACGGTCCACTATGGTCCACTATGGTCCACTATGGTCCACTATGGTCCACTACGGTCCTCTGTGGTCCTCTGTGGTCCTCTCTGGTCCTCTCTGGTCCTCTGTGGTCCTCTCTGGTCCTCTGTGGTCCTCTGTGGTCCTCTCTGGTCCTCTGTGGTCCTCTGTGGTCCTCTGTGGTCCACTGTGGTCCTCTCTGGTCCTCTGTGGTCCTCTGTGGTCCTCTGTGGTCCTCTGTGGTCCTCTGTGGTCCACTGTGGTCCTCTCTGGTCCTCTGTGGTGTCTGAATGTGTAAAATGATGGTGTGTTTTGTCCCTGTGTCTAACTGTTTGGTGTCTGACCTCCTCAGGGAAAGAGCGGACGAGACGGATACCCGGTAAATCTCATTTGTTTTATCTGCTGCTCCCTCCTCTGCCTCCTCTCCATGTCCTCAGTCTGATTCTTCCATGTCCTCAGTCTGATTCTTCAGTCCGATTCTTCAGTCTGATTCTTCAGTCTGATTCTTCAGTCTGATTCTTTGTGGATCTGATTCTTTGTTCTGATTCTTTGTTCTCTTGACTCTTTTTCTCAGTTTGAGTCTTGATTTTCAGAGCCGTTTTCCTCGTTTTGCTTCTGTTTCTTTAGACAATGATTTTAGTGGAACACAAACACAGACTCGTGAAAAGCCCCAGACTGAGGTAAAACAGAGACAAACCACAGAGGGAGTAGATCTTTAAATCTAAGCTGTTTGTCTCGTGATGTTTGGGCCACGTGCAGCTTCAGAGCAGGTTTCATCCGAGGCAGAAGGTCCTGGTCCAGAGTCTCTCAGACACGTTTTGCACCAGATCAAATGTTTGACACTGAGACGACAGTGAGCAGTGATCTGCTCTACAAGAAACTTTTACAGTTTAAGTTCATGAGAAAAAAATGTCTTCTTTAGTTTTAAAACCAGAGTCAGTCAAAACGTGACAGAACAGCAGTAAAATCACAGACAGATTTAAAATGTTTAAAAATCTGCTGCATCGAATGTCCCAGATTTCAGTTTTATTTTTGTTCAGACTTTTGTGAGACTGACCCTCCGTCTTGGTTCCTCTGGACGAGTCTGACCACAGCCTGGAGGAGCTTCACCTGATACTTCTGTGGTCCAATAATTAACTTATAATGATCCATATCTGTAATTAAAAAATGTTTTATGGTGAAACTGTGGCTCCAGAAGAATTCAGAACATGCATCAGTGTTCTGTGATGTTCTGTGGAGTTCTATGGAGTTCTGTGATGTTCTGTGATGTTCTGTGATGTTCTGTGATGTTTTATGGAGTTCTGTGGTGTTCTGTGGTGTTCTGTGATGTTCTGTGGTGTTCTGTGGTGTTCTGTGGAGTTCTGTGGTGTTCTGTGGTGTTCTGTGGTGTTCTGTGGTGTTCTGTGGAGTTCTGTGGTGTTCTGTGGAGTTCTGTGGTGTTCTGTGGTGTTCTGTGATGTTCTGTGGTGTTCTGTGGAGTTCTGTGGTGTTCTGTGATGTTCTGTGGTGTTCTGTGGTGTTCTGTGGAGTTCTATGGAGTTCTGTGATGTTCTGTGATGTTCTGTGATGTTCTGTGATGTTTTGTGGAGTTCTGTGGAGTTCTGTGGTGTTCTGTGGAGTTCTGTGGTGTTCTGTGGTGTTCTGTGGTGTTCTGTGGTGTTCTGTGGTGTTCTGTGATGTTCTGTGGTGTTCTGTGGAGTTCTGTGGTGTTCTGTGGTGTTCTGTGGAGTTCTGTGGTGTTCTGTGGTGTTCTGTGGAGTTCTTTGATGTTCTGTGGTGTTCTGTGGAGTTCTGTGGTGTTCTGTGGAGTTCTGTGGTGTTCTGTGGTGTTCTGTGGAGTTCTTTGATGTTCTGTGGTGTTCTGTGATGTTCTGTGGTGTTCTGTGGAGTTCTGTGGTGTTCTGTGGAGTTCTGTGGAGTTCTGTGGTGTTCTGTGGAGTTCTGTGGTGTTCTGTGGTGTTCTGTGATGTTCTGTGGTGTTCTGTGGAGTTCTGTGGTGTTCTGTGGAGTTCTGTGGAGTTCTGTGGTGTTCTGTGGTGTTCTGTGGAGTTCTGTGGAGTTCTGTGGTGTTCTGTGGTGTTCTGTGGTGTTCTGTGGTGTTCTGTGGAGTTCTTTGATGTTCTGATGTTCTCTGAGTCTCTTAGACTCCGCCTCCAGCTGCTGTTTTAACTTTGCCCATAATTTAAACACAAGCCACAGATGAAAACACATAAAAGTGTCTGTGCAGTAACGTGAGTAAACCTGAGGGGGCGCTCTTTTCATCTTCAGTGTGTGGATCTGAGGAACTCGCCCTGTGAGTTTTAAATTGACTTTAGTGTTGTAATAATAAACTGTAACTGTGGACATCCAGAACAGCTGAGGTCAGAGCAGACGCTCCAGAGCCCCGCCCCCCGGGCCCCTGACGCTCCCCCCGCCCCCCGGGCCCCTGACGCTCCCCCCGCCCCCCGGGCCCCTGACGCTCCCCCCGCAGCCCCCTTTACCCCGTCACCGCCCCCCGCCCCCTGACAGGTGGCGGCCTCTAGTGGACAGTCATAAATCATCTCTTCGTCTCTTTTGAGGGACGTCTGCTGCTGTTTGTGGTTTAGTTTCATTAAATCCTCAGAGACACGAGACGACGCTGTGTTTGAGTCACATGACCTTGGGTCACATGACCTTGGGTTACCAAGACGACCTAAATAAAACTACTGATCATAAATGTTGGACATGGTCCGTCCTGTAGGACAGATGCAGCTCTAAGTGTCTGTGGACACACGAGCGACCAAAACCCGGATTTAATGTTTTTATTTATTTTTACCACTTTCTACATTTTTAAACAAACAGAAGACGTCACATTTATGAAGATATGAGGAATTATGTATTTTTTTAAATATATTTTATATTCAGATCCTCAGAGTCTTGGCTCTTTGCTTTGTTGAAACATGTTTAGTCGTTATTTAACTTTCTTCTTCACTGCTTAATTCCATATATTTTACTTCATAAATCTGATCTCTTCTGTTTAAATATAAAATTGAATAAAAAAACAAACCCTGAGTTCACCTCAAACAGTTTTAGTTCAGAAGATATAAATATTGTTACCGAATAAACCTGTGGATCTTAAAAAAAGCCTTTTCCTGTAACATTATATTTAACTTTAAAAAGTGACACGGCCATGATCGTCTGAGTTTGTCTGAAGGAATCTCACTGTGACTTTTGGGAAGTGCAGTTCCCAGAAGGTCCCGGCCAAGTCCCGGCTTAGTCTCACTTGGATCCGCAGTTTGCCTGGGTTCTGCCTGGGTCCCGGGCCTGTTTGGTCCTGTTTGGTCCTGTTTGGGCCCTGTTTGGTCCTGTTTGGTCCTGTTTGGTCCTGTTTGGTCCTGTTTGGTCCTGTCTGGGCCCTGTTTGGTCCTGTTTGGCCCTGTTTGGTCCTGTTTGGTCCTGTTTGGTCCTGTTTGGTCCTGTTTGGCCCTGTTTGGTCCTGTTTGGTCCTGTTTGGTCCTGTCTGGGTCCTGTTTGGTCCTGTTTGGTCCTGTTTGGTCCTGTCTGGTCCCGTTTGGTCCCGTTTGGTCCCGTTTGGTCCTGTCCGGGTCCTGTTTGGTCCCGTTTGGTCCCGTTTGGTCCCGTTTGGTCCTGTTTGGTCCTGTTTTGGTCCTGTTTGGTCCCGTTTGGTCCGTGTTTGGTCCCGTTTGGTCCCCTGTTTGGTCCCGTTTGGTCCTGTTTGGTCCTGTTTGGTCCTGTTTGGTCCTTTGGTCCTGTTTGGTCCTGTTTCCTGGTCCTGGTTTGGGTCCTGTTTTGGTCCTGTTTGGGTCCTGTTTGTCCTGTTTGGTCCTGTTTGGTCCTGTTTGGTCCTGTTTGGTCCTGTTTGGTCCTGTTTTGGTCCTGTTTGGTCCTGTTTGGTCCTGTTTTGGTCCTGTTTGGTCCCTGTTTGGTCCTGTTTGGTCCTGTTTGGGTCCTGTTGGGTCCTGTTTGGTCCTGTTTGGTCCTGTTTGGTCCTGTTTGGTCCTGTTTGGTCCTGTTTTGGTCCTGTTTGGTCCTGTTTGGTCCTGTTTTTTGTCCTGTTTGGTCCTGTTTGGTCCTGTTTGGGTCCTGTTTTGGTCCTGTTTGGTCCTGTTTGGTCCTGTTTGGTCCTTTTGGTGTTTGGTCCTGTTTGGTCCTGTTTGGTCCTGTTTGGTCCTGTTTTTGGTCCTGTTTGGTCCTGTTTGGTCCTGTTTGGTCCTGTTTTGGTCCTGTTGGGTCCTGTTTGGTCCTGTTTGGTCCTGTTTGGTCCTGTTTTGGTCCTGTTTTGGTCCTGTTTGGTCCTGTTTGGTCCTGTTTGGTCCTGTTTGGTCCTGTTTGGTCCTGTTTTGGTCCTGTTTGGTCCTGTTTGGGTCCTGTTTGGTCCTGTTTGGGTCCTGTTTGGTCCTGTTTGGTCCTGTTTGGTCCTGTTTGGTCCTGTTTGGTCCTGTTTGGCCCTGTTTGGTCCTGTTTGGCCCTGTTTAGTCCTGTTTGGTCCTGTTTGGTCCTGTTTGGTCCTGTCTGAGCCTGTTTGGTCCTGTCTGGTCCTGTTTGGTCCTGTTTGGTCCTGTTTGGTCCTGTTTGGTCCTGTTTGGTCCTGTTTGGTCCTGTTTGGTCCTGTCTGGGTCCTGTTTGGTCCTGTTTGGTCCTGTTTGGTCCTGTTTTGGTCCTGTTTGGTCCTGTTTGGTCCTGTTTGGTCCTGTTTGGTCCTGTTTGGTCCTGTTTTGGTCCTGTTTGGTCCTGTTTGGTCCTGTTTTGGTCCTGTTTGGTCCTGTTTGGTCCTGTTTGGTCCTCTTTGGTCCTGTTTGGTCCTGTTTGGTCCTGTTTGGTCCTGTTTTGGTCCTGTTTGGTCCTGTTTGGTCCTGTTTGGTCCTGTTTTGGTCCTGTTTTGGTCCTGTTTGGTCCTCTTTGGTCCTGTTTGGTCCTGTTTGGTCCTGTTTGGTCCTGTCTGGTCCTGTTTGGTCCTGTTTGGTCCTGTTTAGTCCTGTTTGGTCCTGTTTGGTCCTGTTTGGTCCTGTTTGGCCCTGTTTGGTCCTGTTTTGGTCCTGTTTGGTCCTGCCTGGGTCCTGTTTGGCCCTGTTTGGTCCTGTTTTGGTCCTGTTTGGTCCTCCCCGGGTCCTGTTTGGTCCTGTTTGGTCCTGTTTGGTCCTGTTTGGTCCTGTTTGGTCCTGTTTGGTCCTGTTTGGTCCTCCCCCCGGGTCCTGTTTGGTCCTGCTTGGTCCTGTTTTGGTCCTCTTTGGTCCTGTTTGGTCCTCTTTGGTCCTGCCTGGCACACACACACCCTCCTGACGGGAAATGCCTGCTGCTAATTACACCCAGGTGCAGCTCTTCAAACCATCTGAGCTTTTGTGAGTTTGTTTGTCTGTGACTTTTACGTCTTTCTCTTTGTCATCGTGGAAACAGCTGTAATGATCCTCGGGGACGTCTGAAAGTTTGACTCCAGTGAAACGGAGGAATCGATTCAATACTTGAAGAGCGATTATGAAACGAGCTCGTGAAGCTTAAACGACCTTCTCCTGTGAGTCCAGTTTAAACAGGGTCAAAGTGAGACGAGCTGGACCATCACAAACATGTTAATCCTCCCTGGACCAGGAGGGACCACTGTTAGCATGCTAGTGACAGCTCTGGTCTCACGGTAAATAAAGAGATGCTGGTGCAAAATGAAGTCGTTTGTTCATCTTTTGAATCAGGTACAGCACCTTTAACATTTTAAAGTCGTTCAAAATGTATCTGTGCGTCTGAAGTTACAGGAAAAACATCAGATTAATCAGACGTCGGGCGGCACGCGCTCAGACACGATCGGGTTTCGTCCGCTCAAAGTTTAAAAGCCTCGGGAGCAGCTCTGTTTGTGTTTCTGTTCTATACGTGCAGAGCTCCAGTTTATGTTTGTCTAACAAAGGCCAGAACCGGGAGGGCACCTGAGTCAAAGCTGCGGCGGTCAGCGGTCGGCAGCCGGGTCCTCGCTGAAGTAAAGCAGAGACGCACTTCGCTCGGATTGTGTAACCGGGATCGCAATTCTGAGCCATTATGGTCCCCACATAGATCACAAACATGTTCTTCTGTTTAAAAGTTTTAGATTTGGCCTTTTGAACCGATCAGCTGCGACATGTGAAGATAAACGGCACAGACCCTCGAGGCTGCGGCCACATTTACACCAGATGCCCTCCCGTTTGTAACTCGCCACAAAACGACTGAAGAGTGTCGCGTTCAGACAAAATGTGCTCCTCAGATAAGAATCGAGCCGATGTTTGTGCAACGAAAAACCAACGAGACCAGAGTTTAACATGAGGCCTGAACAAAACAAACAAACAAACAAACAAACAAAAGAAACAAACACCAACAAAAAAACAACGAAAAACCAACGAGACCAGAGTTTTACATGAGGCCAGAACAAAACAAACAAACAAACAAACAAAAGAAACAAACAAAACAAACACCAACAAAAAAACAACGAAAAACCAACGAGACCAGAGTTTAACATGAGGCCAAACAAACAAACAAACAAACAACAAACAAACAAACAAACACAAACACCAACGAAAAACCAACGAGACCAGAGTTTAACATGAGGCCTGAACAAAACAAACAAAACAAACAAAAAAGAAACAAACAAACAAAAGAAACAAACAAACAAAACGAACACACAAACACAAACAAACACCAATGAAAAACCAACGAAAAACCAACGAAAAACCAACGAAAAACCAACGAGACCAGAGTTTAACATGAGGAAGGAACAAAACAAACAAACAAAACAAAAAACACAAACAAACACAAACACCAACAAAAAAACAACGAAAAACCAACGAGACCAGATTTTTACATGAGGCCTCGTCAAACACAAACAAAACACAAACAAAACAAAGACCTGCACGGGTTTAAAATATTTTCAGACATTTTCATCACCACTTTATTAAAGTCCTTGAAATGCTCCATTTTTGTGAAGCTTTGTAGTTTGCACATCACATAAATGTTTTTTTAGAAATGAAATCTTATACTTGCATTCGAGGATAATTTATGAGTTTTAATTTGATTTTGATTTTGATTAATGTTTCTCTTAAATTGCAAATCTAATCAAAAGCATCGGGCCTAAAACTGAGCCTTGGGGCGCCCCTTGACAGTGATAATTGATACGATGCTCCTGATTCTTTAATTCAGTTTTTCTCGTCTAAATGAAGTGAGGAGATGGTGCAGGTTTAAGATCAGGAGGTTTATCGTCTCTGGAGTCACTGAGATGAGCTTTGAACTAGAATTCTGGTGGAAATGTGTTTGATGATTTCATTTTTCTTCTAATTCAGATCTGAGCAGATGATAGTTTCACACAGTCTCATTAGTGAAAGAACTTTAGATCCATCGTCACTGATCCACGTCATGACCTGGCACAGAAACAGAAACACGTTAAACTAAAATAATCTTTGATCAAACATAAAAAGGCGGCGGTCCAGGGTTTTGACGTCTTATTGCTGTTGTCAGGTCGGTTTCCCTGGTTTCTAAAGTCATAAACTCGAATCATTAAAGAATCAAAGTGGCGTCTAAATTACAATTAATCCTTTTCTCTGGACGTTGCATCACTTCCTCGTTCTGGCTCCAAAAATCTCAGACAAATATGGCCGACAGCTGAGCCCGAGGTTTGAGTCTCTTCCTCAGGTGGTCTTCACGTGTCTCTGCGGCGTTTCGTTAATCAGACTTTCACATCCTCCTCGTCGGGGAGAATAATAATACGATAAACAGTTTTAACGAAGGGCGGCGCGTGAGAAGAGCGTGTTCTCCCCTCGTTTAACCTCGTCACTTCTTCCTATCATCAATCACACGTGCGGCTTTGAGTTTCACAAAATTAGCCCTGGTCTGTCAAACAACTGCCCCCGCCGCCGCCCCCGCCGCCGCCCCGTTCATCTGAGCCCGCTCTGTGTGCCGCGGTGCCAGGCTGCGACAGGCGGACGACCTCACGACGCAAAAACAAACGAGCTCCGCCATTGTTCACACAGCCGCAGATTAAAGCCAGGCCCGGCTCTGCGTCGCCGCTATTTGAAGTCGTTTTCCGGCCCAAACACAGAATCTCAAACGCTTTCCCCGAATTTCTAAGCAATGGGGTTGTGTTTTCCGTTCGGCGAACTTCACGTATCTGAACATCGTTAAACTCAGAGGTTTGTTCTCGTCGTCTGAGCGTAAACACATGAGCCGAGCTGTGGGCGACGCTCAGATTATCAAAGAAATCGTCCTGTTTGTTTCATTTTCAGAGTCAAACTGATTTAATCTCATGCTATAGATTAATCTGAGGTCGAGAAGGTTTTTTTTTAAAGTTTTTATTCCAACCCACAAAGACATAAACTGTAGTTCTTCTGCGTCTGAGGCGTTCAGGAGCTCGTCTGTCAGGAGCCGCTCCCACCACAGCGGCTCTGGCTCTCGTCGAATAAACTTGGTCAGGATTATTTTACTCGAGGATTAGCAGATTGTGGTGGGTTTTTTTTTGGATTGATGTGGGAAACACAGAGACACAAACTCCACACAGAACGGCTCCACACAAACTGCTGGGAATCAAACCCACGACCTTCTCCATGCGACGCCTCAGATATTTGTGATTCATTTAAACTTAGAAGTGAAAATGTGAGTCTGAACAGCTCAGAGCGAACAGACGAGGGGCTGGAGTCAGAAAACAAAATTCAGGACTCGTCTGTGGGACTCGTTAGGACTCGTCTGTGGGACTCGTTAGGACTCGTTAGGACTCGTCTGTGGGACTCGTTGTTAGGACTCGTCTGTGGGACTCGTTAGGACTCGTCTGTGGGACTCGTTATGACTCGTCTGTGGGCCGTCTGCTCTGAAGTGCAGACTCAGTGGTTTCGCGCTGCCTCCTCAACGATTAGACTGGAATCACTTCATTACACGTCTGCGCCGCAGGACGAGCCATTAGTGATAATTAACAAAGTACAAGCACAGCACAGGACGGAGGAAACACACAGACACACACACACAGACACAGACACACACAGACGCACACACACACACAGACACACACACACAGACACACACACACACACACACACACACACACACACACACACACACACACACACACACGCACACACACACTCTCGCTCTTTCACACACAGGATGCACTGAGGTTCAAACACTCAGACAATTTTCCAAACTTGTGTAAGTGCAGACTGGAGGTGCAGGTGGGGGTGGAGATGAAGGAGGAGGTGCAGGTGGAGCTGGAGGTGCAGGTGGAGGTTTAGGTGCAGGTGCAGGTGGAGTTGGAGGTTTAGGTGAAGGTGGAGGTGAAGGTGGAGGTGCTGAGTCTCTTTGTGCTGAGACAGTTATTTAGAAAAACTCACAAAATAAATCTGTTCATCTGTGGCACAAACTGTAAACTTCAGTTTATATTTTTATATATATTATAAAAACTGTAAAGCTGCACTGTGTAACTTTTCCCTCATGTTCTCGTCTCCATGGAGATTTGTTGCTTTGTCTGGGATGTTCTACAGTTTGGCATTAAACGTGTCTCCATGGAGACAGGTCGGGTCTGTGGAGTGGCGTCCGGACATAAAGCCTCAGAACTGGATCAATTTAGACGAGTTTAATGCCACACGATGGAAAATTACAGACAAATAAACATCTCCATGGAAACGGGCCCATCTGAAAAGTGACACAGTGTCTCTTTAATGTGCAGCGGTGGCTCAGTCGGTAGAGCGTTTTTCCTCTGATCTGAAGGTTGCTGGTTTGAATCCTGCTCTCGACACAAACATCGTGGGTCGAGCGTCAGATCCACTGTCCCTCAGGCTGATGGTGTGATTCCCGCTCTCTCGTGCTCTTATGCTGCTGCTGTCGTGTCCTTGGGCAACACACCTCGCCCCAGTGTCTGTGTGAATGTGTGAGGGGTTCTCCATGTGAAGAGTTTTGAGCCTTGTGAACATTTAAAACACAGAGTAAAGTCAGAATGAAGAACGTTTTGTTGGTTTTGAGGCTGATTCTGCCACAGTGACGAGCTCTGTCCTGATCTCGTCTCCTTCAGCGCAGACGTGTCGTGACGTCGTAACCGTTGGACACGTCGGGCTCGATTCTTTTCAACATGTTGGATTTTAGTGACGACGTGACTGGAGAAAATGGCCCAGACTCTGACGGATCTGGAGCCACACGTGAAAACCTCGACTCAGCTGCACTTTTACACTAGAATGATTAATACAGACGTTTTTACTCATGCTATTTTTACTCAGAGAAGAATTTTATCTGTTGTGACGCCTCAACAACACGACACAAAACAACACGACACAACACAACACGACACAACACAACACAACACAATGCAGGCGCAGACACATCAGATCAGGCTCAGGTCCAGTACTTTTCATATCTGACCTTTCTGCCCTGGACTTCCATCCTGACCTCAGCTCTGACCTCTGCTCCTGATCTGAAGACGCTCGTCGTGTATTTAAAGCCTCGTCTTATCTCTGTATTGTTGTTTGAATCGTTGCGGGACGGGCACAGGAAGAGCACGTGGAGCTGTCGGGACGGCGTGGAGATTTTTAAAGTTCATGAGTCTGTGTTCGGCCTTGACCTCGGCGCGTTCAGCTCCAGGTCTCAGCCACACGAGTCGACGGGGTTTTACGAGGGCTCACGCTCACACAGCTCCAGGCGCTCTGCTACAGGTCGATTTAAAGCTCAGAGAGACGGACGTCGCTGAGTCGACTCTAAATATTAAGGACAACGATCTTAACCCTGGACCATAGACTCTTTATATAAATGGACTTGGCTAACGTGCTAACTGCTGCTAACGTGCTAACTGCTGCTAACGTGCTAACTGCTGCTGATCTTAAATGTTCATATTAACCTGCTCTATATGATCCTGAGTTCTTTTTTTTTTTTTTTTTCATATATATATTTTGAAGGGTTTTTTTATACATTTTTTTTGTTAATTTTCTTCATTTACTTAGTTAACTTGAGGGTTTTTTTTTTTTTTTTTGAGTTATTCAGATTTTTTTTTTTTTTTTTTTTTTTTTTTTTGTTTGTCAATATTTTTTTTTTTTTAGTTCTTTTGAGTTTTTGTTGTTTTGTTGTTGTTGTTTTTTTTTTTTTTTTTAGTTATTTTGAGTTTATTTTTTTTTTTTGTTATTTTGAGTTGGGTTTTTTTGCTTTTTTTTTTTTTTGTTTTTTGTAAAATCCGTGCCCCCTCTCTCTGTCCCTGCTGCTGTCAGACTCATGTTGGTCTTAAATGTTCGTATTAACCCTCTACATGATCCTGGGGTTTTTATTTCACGTCTGTGTCTGTAAATCATCTGAACATTAATAACAGACACATCAGGTCCTTCTTTCTCTGAGGTCGCTCTTGCTAGCGTTAGCAACAGGTTTGACGCGTCCTGATTGGCTCTGTGGTTGCTAAGCTCTACTTGAAAAAATCATGTTGAGAATCGAATCAGAACCAAAGTTTTCTCTCTGTTTTCTGTGTGACTCGATCAGGCGTCTGTAGATTCACTGATGAAAAGCTTTTTATGTTTTTCTCACTGATTCTGTGCAGTTTGCAGCTGATATTTTGTGACCGGTGTCTTCTACAGTGTTTTCTGAATGACAAAGCACCTGTACCAGAATATGTTTAGTCAGAATGAGTCTTCTGAGTGAGTTTTCTGTGTTGGACCCATGGGGCTGGTAAAGAGGGAGCTGAATGAATCTCTTAAAAGACTGAGTGTGAAGGATCCCCAGTCGTCCACTCGAGGTGCTGAGTTCATGAAGTGATGAGGTCCAGTCGTCCACTCGAGGGACAAACTGTTCATCGTCAGGAGGAGGAGGAGGAGGAGGAGGAGGAGGAAGAGGAGGAGGTCTGACTTCATCTTGAGCTTTTGCAGAGTTTGAGCCAAAATGTGCATGTTATTTCTGTGAAGACTTTTTCAGACTAAAGACACAAATCTGTGTAATCTGCTCTAAAACCTCTCACACTGAGCGTTTACTCGCACATGTGAAGAAAAGACATTTGGGATGAAAACAATTATTGATAATTACTCAATAAAAAAGAGACCATAGTTTATGTAGTTTTGGATTTTACACAGATGAGACCTTTTGGCACAGAACTCGCTCAGGCAGAAAGAGTCTTTGAGGACGCAGGTCATCGGTTTGTTTCTGTTGATCTAAAGATTCTGGTTCTGTCCACGTGACGTTTCAGCCTCGAATTCTGGGTCAGAACCTGCTCCTCTGAACACAGGCTCACCAGACATCACCAAAACTCACCAGACATCACCAAAACTCACCAGACATCACCAAAACTCACCAGAACTCACCAGACATCACCAAAACTCACCAGACATCACTAAAACTCACCAGACATCACCAAAACTCACCAGACATCACCAAAACTCACCAAAACTCACCAGACATCACCAAAACTCACCAAAACTCACCAGACATCACTAAAACTCACCAGACATCACCAAAACTCACCAAAACTCATAACCATAAACCAGCAGAACCTGGAGAGACTGAAGACCCATAATGCATCTCACCATCTCTGACTTAAATGTGTTTGTTCTTTAAACTTCATCGTCTGAAGTTCTCTGCTTCCTCTTCTCCCTCGTTTCTCTCGGTGTTTTCTCCCGTCGCTCAGACTCTGATTTGATTCAGATGTTACATTTCCACAGAAGACAACTATTCATGAGCTTCAGGAAAATGATTCCTTCCTGATTTTAACAATGGAATAAGGACGAACCGATACTGGCATCAGAGCTGGTACTGAAACATTCAATAGATCAGATATTGGCGTCAAATATCGGTTCAGTCGATATCCTGGTTGTAACGAGACATTCACAGGTCACATTTGGTCCAGAAAGTCTCAGAATGTTTGAACTTTTATTTACACAAACGGCTCCATAAACGTCTGGATCAGTTTTGTTTAAATGCTGTTTAGTCTCTGCTCTGGTATCGATTGATATCGGGTATTGGCAGATACTTAAAGCCACAGTATCGTATCAGTATCGGATCTGAAAAGGCTGGATCGGTTCATCTCTATAATGGATCTGTTACTAAAACCTTTAAATAATGAAATAATCCTTGAGCCTGAAGCTGCTGAGTCTGACTCTGTTTTTACTTCATCTCTTTATTTCCTGAAGATTCAACATTAAATAATCTGTTTTAATCTGAGTAATTTCACATAATCCTGTTTGTCTCCACAGGGTCCTCTGGGTTTGGACGGAAAACCAGTGAGTAAAGATCCTCCCCACAGACTTCAGCTACAGACAGCCACACGCTCTGCTCTCACTCTGACTCTCACTAACTTTGACTCGAGCTCTGACTCTGACTCTGTTCTTGTTTCAGAGTCTGCCTGGGCTGACTCTGACTCTGGCTCTGACCCTGATTCTTACTCTAACTCTCACTCTGACTCTCACTTTGACTCTGACTCTCACTAACTTTGACTCGAGCTCTGACTCTGACTCTGACCCTCACTTTAACTCTGACTCTAGGTCTGGCTCTGGCTCTTGGCTCTCACTCTGACTCTCCCTGTGACTCTGGCTATCTGGCTCTGACTCTCTGGTTCTGACTCTGGCTCTCAGCTCTGGCTCTCAGCTCTGACTCTGACGCTCTGACTCTCTGGCTCTAACCCTGACTCTGTTCTCATTTCAGGGCCTGTCTGGACTGACTGTGACTCTCACTGTGACTCTGACTCTCTGACTCTGACTGTCTGACTCTGACTTTGACTCTCTGACTCTGGCGCTCTGACTCTCACTGTGACTCTGACTCTGACTCTCTGACTCTCACTGTGACTCTGACTCTGACTCTGACTCTCTGACTCTCACTGTGACTCTGACTCTCTGACTCTGGCTCTTTTGTCATTTCAGGGCCTGTCTGGGCTGACTCTGACTCTCACGGTGACTCTGACTCTGACTCTCTGGCTCTGACTCTGACTCTCTGACTCTCACGGTGACTCTGACTCTCTGACTCTCTGACTCTCTGACTCTGGCTCTCTGACTCTGACTCTCTGACTCTTACTCTGACTCTCACTGTGACTCTGACTCTCTGACTCTGACTCTCTGACTCTCACTGTGACTCTGACTCTCTGACTCTGGCTCTCTGGCTCTGACTCTGGCTCTTTTGTCGTTTCAGGGCCTGCCAGGGCTGACTCTGACTCTCACTGTGACTCTGGCTCTCTGACTCTGGCTCTCTGACTCTGACTCTCTGACTCTGGCTCTCTGACTCTGGCTCTGGCTCTCTGACTCTGACTCTCTGACTCTGGCTCTCTGACTCTCACTGTGACTCTGACTCTCTGACTCTGACTCTTACTGTGACTCTGGCTCTCTGGCTCTGGCTCTCTGACTCTGACTCTCTGACTCTCACTGTGACTCTGACTCTCTGGCTCTGGCTCTCTGACTCTCTGACTCTGACTCTCTGACTCTCTGACTCTGACTCTCTGACTCTCACTGTGACTCTGACTCTCTGACTCTCTGACTCTGACTCTCTGACTCTGACTCTCTGGCTCTGGCTCTCTGACTCTCTGACTCTGACTCTCTGACTCTCTGACTCTGACTCTCTGACTCTCACTGTGACTCTGACTCTCTGGCTCTGGCTCTCTGACTCTGACTCTCTGACTCTGACTCTCTGACTCTGACTCTCTGACTCTGACTCTCTGACTCTGACTCTCTGACTCTGATTCTCTGACTCTGACTCTCTGACTCTGACTCTCTGACTCTCACTGTGACTCTGACTCTCTGACTCTGACTCTCTGACTCTGACTCTCTGACTCTGACTCTCTGACTCTGACTCTGACTCTGACTCTCTGACTCTCTGACTCTGACTCTCTGACTCTCTGACTCTCTGACTCTGACTCTCTGACTCTGACTCTGGCTCTCTGACTCTGACTCTCTGACTCTGACTCTGACTCTGACTCTCTGACTCTGACTCTCTGACTCTGACTCTCTGACTCTCTCTGACTCTCTGACTCTGACTCTCTGACTCTCTCTGACTCTGACTCTCTGACTCTGACTCTCTGACTCTGACTCTCTGACTCTGACTCTCTGACTCTGACTCTCTGACTCTGACTCTCTGACTCTGACTCTCTGACTCTGACTCTCTGACTCTCTGACTCTGACTCTCTGACTCTCTGACTCTGACTCTCTGACTCTGACTCTGACTCTCTGACTTTGACTGTCTGACTCTGACTCTGGCTCTCTGACTCTCACTGTGACTCTGACTCTCTGACTCTGGCTCTTTTGTCGTTTCAGGGCCTGCCGGGGCTGAAGGGGACTCAGGTGAGCCGCTCAGCACTTGTTCCTTTTCTTTTGCAGCTTGTATGAGTTTCTTTCGTGGCGTTCTGGCGAGTGCGTGCGCAGGTGGCGGCGGATCACGAGCGCCGTCCTATTAATCTTTTTAAGTGTTCCACGGGGAGCGCCGGGCGGAGACGGACGGCCCACTCCCGGTAGCCATCTTGTTTTCTGGCGTGGGACCTCAGGGGACTCATGCCTCAGCTCCGTCTCATCCATCACTTCTGCGTCTGGACCTGGGACGAGTCGGGAGTTTACGCTTCAGGAGCCGTTTCCCTCCAGAAAGAAAAGTGCAACACGAATAAGAACTGTTACCATGGAAATTAACAATGCAAAACATACACGGCGTCAGAGGTTTGGACACGCCCCCTCGTTCAGTGTTTTCTTCTTTTTTTTTACCACTTATTAAACTTTTTGCTTTATTACATGATTCCAGATGTGCTGCTTCATTCATCTGTGTGTTTATAAAGTATTAAAATAAAGTAAAAAAACACTGACTGAGAGGGCGTGTCCAGACTTTTGACCATGTATATGTTTTGAAAGGTCCTCAAAATGGCGCCTATAAACAGGAAGCAGAGAGCCATTTTACTTAGATCTTGACACTTAAACTCTAAAACAGGAGAGAGGGAATCATCAGCTGCATATATTAAACACTAACAGGGCCGGCCCAGTGGACTAAGGGCCCTGAGGCCACCAGAGGGCCCCCAAGAGCCCATACATTTATATTCAAAATAATATAATATGTAAAATGTTACTAAAAACAATGTTTCCAGCAGCTTAAATATCCCTCTATAAAGATTAGACAGAGTCTGTTGGAGGATAGAGTGTCCGCTCTGGGGGTGGATGAGCTCCGTCCCGAGTACCTCAAGTCTCTGGATGTTGTGGGTCTTGTCTGACACGTCTCTACAACATCGTGCGGCGGTCGGGGACAGTCCCTCTGGACTGGCAGACCGGGGCGGTGGTCCCTCTGAAGGGCGACTGGAGGGTGTGTTCAGGGGAATCACACTCCTCAGGCTCCTAAAGTCTAGTCCAGAGACTAGAGAGGAGAATGGGAACCTGACCTGGGAACACCTTGGGGTCACACTGGAGGAGCTGGAGGACGTGTCTGGGGTGAGGGAAGTCTGGGAGTCCCTGTTTAGTCTGCTGCCCCCGCGACCCGGCCCCGGAGAAGAGGAAGAACATGGATGGATGGATGTTTTATCTTTGGAATGGGAAAAATGAGTTCTACTTCTTCAAAATGGCAGGGATTTGTGATTAAAGTAAACATGTGGAGCGTTGCCGTGGCGACTACAGCAGCCATTTTGTGATCTCAGGAGCAGAACTTCTCTTTATGCAAAAACAGCCAGTGATTTATGTTAAAAATGGACACATAATGGTTTATATGAAGTATCTCTCGCCCTCGTGCGTTTGATGAACGGCGTTTTAATCCAGACCCGATTCATGACTGTCTCCTTCTGTTTCCTCCTCAGGGACCAGCCGGGCCCAAAGGAGAAAAGGTACGTCCTTCAGTGTACAGAGGAATATGTGATTTATGCTGCACTGTAGTGTTTCTCAAACTGTGGTGCGTGTACGCTGGTGGCACACAGCGGCCTCTGGTGGCATGGGGGGCTCTCTGCAGTTTGAGGGTTGTGTGTTGGTTTATTCTCCTTTTAGACCTGGTTGAACCTGATTTAGTTGTGGTAAAGTCTGTGTTTAGATCTGGTGGTTCTGCTTTACACTTTAAAGACGACAGCCAGCACCAAACTGTCAGATTATCTCCCCTCTCTTTCTCACGTCAGGGTTCTAAACAGGTTAAAAAGCCTCCCATAGCTTCAATGATAGCCAGATGTTTGAGTTTTTTCATCAGTCCAAGATGTTTGCAACTGTGGGTCCTGGCGGCGTTCCCCTGCTGCATGTGGTCATCTGGGTTCCCGATAAGAGCTCTCGTAAATCGCCTCTGTCAGAAGCAGTGGCCGATCTGATGAAGTGCGATTGTAAAGGACAGACGAAGCCAACGCAGAGACTCGGGTTCCTTTATGTAATCACTCGGGTCGTTTGCGAGATGACAGCGTACACGCTCTGAAGCTCGCTGGTGTCATATCAGTGCAGTGGTGGAAGATACAGAGTGATTTATGCAGTAGTCCTCGTACACACATGACCCCGCTGTTTCTCCTGCCCGTTCACATTCATTAGTTACAGTAGAAGCTGTCACTATGGTTACACAGTAGCAGCGCTCGCCTGCAGATGTTCTACACTGAGGCGCTGACAAAAGGGATTTTCCTGTTTCTGTTTCAGGGAGACAGAGGAGACGTGGGGCCGAGGGTAAGACGCTCTGTTCCTTTGACCTTTGACCCTGAGCAACAAGGTAAAAACAATACTACAGTACAGCAGTACAGTGCAGTACGATGATACAGTACGACGACACAGTACAACCACACAGTACAACGACAGTGCAACGACACAGTACAACCACAGTACAACGACACAGTACAACGACTGTACAACGACACAGTACAACGACACAGTACAACGACTGTACAACGACACAGTATAATGACACAGTACAACCACACAGTACAACAACAGTACAACGACACAGTACGACACAGTATAATGACACAGTACAACAGCACAGTACAACGACCACAGTACAACAACAGTACAACGACACAGTACAACGACTGTACAACGACACAGTACAACGACACAGTACAACGACACAGTACAACGACACAGTACAACGACTGTACAACGACACAGTATAATGACACAGTACAACGACACAGTACAACAACAGTACAACGACACAGTACAACGACTGTACAACGACACAGTACAACGACACAGTACAACGACACAGTACGACACAGTATAATGACACAGTACAACAGCACAGTACAACAACAGTACAACGACACAGTACACCCAAAAATGCACCAGGGATTGTAAATACTGTTAAACCTGAGATTATGTTTTTAAACGCTTCTTCATCCACACAGTGTCTGTGTCTTCGGCCTGGGCACTGAGGGTTTTATTCTGTGTAAATAAAACTCGAGTGTTTCTTGTGCTAACTCTGGCCCGTTGGAGTTAGCCTGTGGTCACTGTGTGTCGTTAGCACTAGCACCGTTTTCATGCACGTCAGTCGCACATAATTGTGCTGAAACATATTAATTTATAAAATAAAACCGATGATGAAACGTTGGAAAAGTGGAGTAAATGGATCCAGAGTCTGACCTAAATGTGTCATCGCTGCAGCTCCATGTCTCTGCAAACGCTTCAGTGCTTCACTTAGAAGTGACATCTGCGTAAAAAAATGATTTATATATTTGAACTGACAAATAATGAGGCAGAAACACCAAACCAAACCTGAGCTCAAAGCAGACAGAGCAGAGTGAATGAACCGTACACAGCCCAGTGTTTGAAAAACGACTTCCTCATTATCACATCAGCGGAAAACTCCAGTGCACAGCCGCGCTGTAAATACAGGCTGATTACAGGTTTACGGCGGCTCCACGGAGCTCCTCAGCACGTTTCATACTTCAGACTCCTGTTTATCCAACGACCCGGCCTCCGTCTGGAGCCTCGACCCACGGCCTGAAAGAGTCTTCAACGCCAAACCGAACTTTATATCCAACATCACCCACAGACTCGTCCCAGTGAGGCACAGACACTGAACCAGAGAAACGTCTCAGCCGCCTCACGTCCGCCTCACAGACACTGTGTAGTACAGAATATGAGCTCAGGGGCAAACGGCGCAGTGTGGAGGAGCCGCGGAGGAGCCGCGGAGGAGCCACGGAGGAGGCGCGGAGGAGCCGCGGAGGAGGTGCGGAGGAGCCGCGGAGGAGCCGCGGAGGAGCCATTAGCTCCGGATCAACTCCGTTAGATTCCATTTTGGCAAGATGGCAGCTACACTGAGGAGAACCATTCATCTGCTGTGTACTTTGAAGGATACTTTGAAGGGTACTTTGAAGGGTACTTTGAAGGGTTCTTTGAAGGGTTCTTTGTATGGTACTTTGAAGGGTACTTTGAAGGGTACTTTGAAGGATATTTTGAAGGATATTTTGAAGGGTACTTTGAAGGATACTTTGAAGGGTACTTTGAAGGATACTTTGAAGGGTACTTTGAAGGGTACTTTGAAGGGTTCTTTGAAGGGTTCTTTGTATGGTACTTTGAAGGGTACTTTGAAGGAAACTTTGAAGGAAACTTTGAAGGGTACTTTGAAGGGTACTTTGAAGGATATTTTGAAGGGTACTTTGAAGGGTACTTTGAAGGGTACTTTGAAGGATACTTTGAAGGGTTCTTCTAAAGGTGGATTTGGTGAATTGAGACACGGCCCAGGTCTGAGTAGCAGGTGCAGTCTGAGTGAAGCGTCACCATTTCCTGTTTGCAGACGGCATTCTGAGCTAACTGCTAACGAGCCGTTGTTAGCATATCAGATTATTGTGTGTTTGGCCTCACTTTGCTCCGTCTGGACTCTGCTCTGCCTCTTGAAAAGCTCCGGACTCGCTCTGTTCAGTTTATACATTTATTTGTCAATTACAATAAGTCACAACACATCTGCAAACAAATACTCCCAGAGCCACTTAGCACCGTTAGCACCGTTAGCACCGTTAGCATCGTTAACAGTGTTAGCATCGTTAGCATCGTTAACAGTGTTAGCATCGTTAGCATCGTTAACAGTGTTAGCATAGTTAGTTACTATGTAAATACAGCACTGAGCTCATATCTGCTGTGAACTATAAAAACCTTTAGAGTCTGAAATATTTTCTATTTAATGCAACAGAGACGAGATGAATGTGATTCTCCAGAGTCACTGCGGCTCAGAGCCGCTCAGAGATGAGCCGTGAGTCAAATAAGA